>CM047815.1:3854780-4021270 GCA_026214975.1 Gentiana macrophylla
ACCTCCATACTTTCTCCAGCCATGGCACCAAGAGGCAACGATTCCGGCAACATTTGGGACTATTCAAATAGGTAGATGACGATTTTTCTGGTATAGGCATTTCTCCTCCTATTGTTTTCTTGTTATCTGTATTTCATCCACAGCAAAATATTTGTATGTATATAAAATCTCCAACCTTTGCCTTGTGAGTTTCAGGTCGTTGTTGTTTTGGATCATTGACAAGTAAGAAATAAACTAATTTCTTTTTCATTTTGAGATTCAGATTATGTATCTGATAATTAAACTTTGACAGGCCGGAGACAGCGTGGGGCATCTGTTGTGTGGCTTGAAACGTGACCCAACCCTAGAATCCCGGCGTCTTGATTTGATTGCGAGTTCTTTAATATTAGCAAAAGAGGTGCAGAATTATTATCACAATGTCATTATAATGGTCAAAGAGGTTGGAAAAATATGCGCAGGGATGAAAAAGATTTTCTTAGTTTGTGTGCTTATTTTTGTCCTTTATGCGTGAATTAAATTTGTGGAATATCCAAGATTGGTACTATATTTTCTAGTTCTGTTGTCTGACAGTAATCTCGAGAAATGTATGCATCAGAGAAAAGTAACTAGGAAAAACAGTGATACTCTGTATTAAACTCAATGATCATTGTCACCCTTAATATTTTGCACTTTTGGTTGGTCCATGCTCTCTGAATTTTTTATGATATTTTGCACTTTTGATGCAGTCACATTGATGTCACTGCATATACAATTTGATACTTGATAACTTTGTAAAATAAATGTAGTGTCATTCACAATATTAGAGGTGTAACCGAAGTAGAGTCAGTCGATCTGATTTGTAGCTCAAGCTCGACTCTGCTGAAAAGTTTGGGCTTGATCGAGCCATAAAAAGGCAAGATCGAACTTGACTCGCTAAATGCTCAATATAGCTCGGCTCGGCTCGTAAATTATTGGTGTCATTGAGTGTCATTGTATAATGTGTCACTTCATAAAATGAGATATTAGAATAAAGACGAAAAAATATGAATTAGGGTGAAAGAATTATGCTGATCGTAGTTTTATATTTAAAGATATAGCCGTTTGAAGTCGATTTTTGTTGATGTCACGCATATATGATTGCCGATGTCACTACATAAAATGTTGATGTCACGCATATATGATTGCCGATGTCACTACATAAAATGTTGATGTCACTGCATATTTGATTGCCGATGTCACTGCATAAATTGTTGATGTAACGCATATATGATTGCCGATGTCACTACATAAAATGTTGATATCACTGCATATACGATTGTCGGTGTCACTGCATAAAATATTGATATCACGGGTCTCTTTTACTTTAAAAGGATGCCTGAGTTTTTTTATTTTAGTATGGATACCAACTCTTAGGTTCCTGTTTGGATTCAATTGCCCAATCTTCATCGCGGTGTCTCTGAATCAGAGGTGATCACTGCATCGCGGTGTCTCTGCATTGGGGGTAGCCACTACATCGCGGTGGTCAATAGATTGAGGGTGGTCAATTGTTAGGAACATTTTATTATGTTTTGATGATGGTCATACTAGCCGTTATAGCAAGCCTGAAATAAGTTAGAATTCTCTGTATAGGTCTTTACTTAGAGTCTGACAAGTTGTATAAGTTAAGTCAAACAAGTATTGTACCAGTTGGTAGGACGGCAAAGGCAAGAACAGATATTCGGCTAAGTGAAGCCAGCCAAGCACCAGCAGAGAAGTAATGAAGACATTATGGTCTGACTTATAACCAAGGAAGTCTGTGATGACCTTGGATAAGTCTAAGTTATGTTTTAAGTGATCATAAGTTGTTCAAATATGGTGTACACTGGTCTCACCCAAATCAAGGATCAGTGAAGTTCAAAGACTCTCCAAATACTAGAACAAAGAAGGAAACAGTGAATCGGCTGAGTAAACTGACTTTCAGCAAAGAGAAAACAAAACAGCGAAGAAGAAGTGACGGCTAAGTCAGTAGGCTCACTCGACCGTTCTAGAAACGGCGAAGGGACACTTACAAGGTCAGATTTGATATACGATGAAGATTCAGAAGATCATGCATTAAATGCTCAAATCATTAAACGATCAATCAAGGACGGATTATCTGCTATACGTTTGAAGAAAGAATCCGATCACTGAAATTAAGGAGAATACAATTAAGGGGGAATCAAGAATAAAATCAAGGATTATTCCCTCATTAATATAGCCAACGGACGGAATTTCAAAAAACGAAGGTATTCAAGGCTATAAATAGAAGGCATTGACAGAAAAAGGAAACAACGATTAAGAAAGAAAAATCTAGCAGAAACTCTGTCAATTTGAAAAGCCTTCTCTCTGAACTTACAAGGATACATCTAGTGATCAACTCAGATTTCAAAGCTACAAAGTGATACTCAGAACTGAGATTGATCAAGCAAGTGTGTGAATCACATTCCCATCAAATCAAGCAATCAAATCAGAGGCAATCGAGAAGGAGTTGAATCTGTGATAGCCGTTGAAGGATCTTGATCTTAAGAGCGACAAAGGAAAGATGAATCATCAATCATTGTTGCGAGTCAAGGAGTGATAGTCTTGTAGATTGTGAAGCTTGGGAAGCCAAGGACAATCATACTATTGTATCTGTGAAAAACAATAGTGAATTCCTTCAATCATCACAGGAGAAGAGTGGATTAAGGGATTACACCACCCTGAACCACTATAAGCCTTGTGTCAATTTAATTTCTGCAATTTACTTTACAGCATTCATTTAATTTGCCTATATCATAGCTTATATCGTGGATCGCTCTACATTGATTTGAAAACAACATAGTAAGAAGGGACTTATCCATTTGCCAAAAGCTTTTAAATATAAAAAAGTTTTGAAACTCCACTATAGTCATTCACCCCCTCCGACTATAGTTTCACCTTCTCTGGGACCAACAATTGGTATCGGAGCGGTGTTCCTAAATATCGAACCTGCTCGGATCTAATTTACGTAACAAGGAGATCACATATTTTCAAAGTAGTTTTCAAATCTGAGTTTTTCATTTATTGACATTTATTTCTTCAATTGCACTGATGGATTCCTCAAACTTCTTGTCAAAAGTACTTGTTTTTAATGTTAACAATTTTGATGAATATAAAATAAGAATGCTATCTCATCTTGCAAAGAACTCATGAAGAGATCTTTGGATGTAATCAATGATGGACCAATCACAATCACTACGGTGGTAGGCACAGTAGCAGAGATCAAGGAAAGGAAATTGACAAACCTAAAAAGGATTGGACCAAGGATGACGGAGAAAGAGCAAATCTGGACTTTGTTGCAAAAGACATGATCTTGAAGACCCTGAGACAACAACATGTTCATGAGAATTAAAGATCGCAAAACAAACAAAGGAGATGTGGGACAAGCTATCATTGATAAATGAAGGATCTGAAGCAGTTAAAGAAAACAAATTATCTGTTGCAAAACAGAAGTTTGAGAACTTTAAAATGAAGGTTGGTGAATCCATTGATCAAATGGACAATGATTCTCAAGCATCATCGATGAATTACAACGGCTTGGACACATATATCCTCAAAAAAAGTATGCTTGAAGATCTTGAGAGGACTACGAAAGATGGAAGATCATAACATCAGTAATCAGAGGAACAACAAATCTTGCAAGCACTGACACTCTGACACTGATGTCCCAGTTAAAAGCTCATGAATTCGAATTGAACGGCGAAGATGGTGCTCCGGCAGAGACACACAAAATCACTGCATTAGCTGCACCCCAGCAAAGTAACTTTGCCGAATGCATCAGCAAAGAGACACAAGAACTAAAAGAACAGGTAGCTTTATTAGTTAAACGTTTTGACAGGTTTAAAAAGAAGTCATTGAAAGGAAATTCATCATCAAACAAAAAGTCAAGCTCAAACAGAGACATGAAGAAGAAAGATGATGAATACAGATGCTTCAACTGCAACAAGAAAGGTCACTTCAAGGCTGATTGTCCTGAAGAAAATGACAAGGATGATGAAAAGAAGAAATACAGAGCGTCTGAAAGAAAGAGCAAGCAAGAAGGCACTTAAGGCGAAATCCAAAGAAAGAAAAGCATGAAGAATCATCGATAATGACTCGGATAGCGTGATGAAGAAGACAAATTTCAGAAAATGAAAAAGCATGCCTATGCCTCATGACCAAAGAATTTGATGAAGATAAAAGTGATGGCTCAGACACTGAGGAAACAAGCCTATGTTTAATGGCTAAAGAATCAAATGAAACTGAGGTAACATCTAGTTCTTGTTCTTTATCAAATGCATCCACATCTAACACTGCACAATCCTCTAGTCTCCTATTAGATACAGCAGACCTAGTCCAAAATCTCATGACTAAATTTGATGAAATTGAAAAGAATCATGAAATTCTGGAAAAGGAATGCAAGGATCTAAGAAAAGAGAATAAGAGGTTAAAGAAAGAACTGGATGAAGCAAAAACTAAATTAACTAGTAAGGAGACCTACTTAAATGATCAACAAAAAGAAGATGATCATACATCTGTTACTAACGGATCAGTTAAGAAAATCTCCTCACCAGTGAAGGTATCCACTGCACCACTAAAAGCACCAGCTTACAAACCCTCAAAAAGGTTTGGATCCAGATCTGGTCTTGGCTACAACAGTCAGGATGAAAGTATGAATAATGGTCAACACCATTCTAAATTGAGGACCACTAGTGGACCAAAATTTAGAAAGGGACAGACCATGTCTCCAACAGATCATCCTGTTCCAGTGAAGTCAAAACCCAGTGTAGTGAAACAGCAAACTAAATCCTCATTCCAGTCAATCAAGAACAAAAGCCATCTGAAAGGAAAAGAAAGACTTTACCCTTCAGAGGATGATTGGAATGTTGCACCTGCAAAATACAAGAGGAAACCATTCCACAAAATGCATCATGTGTTTAAGAAAAACCAATATGTTCCTAGACACATGAAGCAAGAAAGGTTTCCTACTGCATTTTGGAAAGTGAAGAAGGATGCAAATGCACCAAAAGGTGGAGAAAAGTATCAGAATACCTTCAGTAAAAATACTAGAAGCTATTCTGCCATGCCTTATACATATGAAGTTGATGACTTCAATTATCCAAAAAGAAGACCTTTTGGATACACCCTTGGTATGGGAGGCATGATTGCTAACAGGTATGGACCCAAACAGTGTTGGGTACCTAAACTTAATTAATCTATTTTGTAGGATGTCTGGTACATAGACAGTGGATGTTCCAGACACATGACAGGAAACAAGAAATGGCTCACTGACTTCAAAGCTTTTGATGGACCCAAAGTCACATTTGGAGGTAAAGAAAACCCTGGCAAAATTAAGGGGGAAGGCACAGTACTCAAGAACAATCTAAAGATTCAAAATGTGGCATATGTCAAGGGACTTAACTTCAATCTGATGAGCATAAGTCAATTTTGTGACAAAGGCTACAATGTGCACTTCAACAAAGAAGGATGCAAAGTGATTCACAGTCAAACCAACACAGTAGTTCTTGCGGTGAAGACAAGACAACATGTATGTGGTGGATCTGAGAATGCACCAAGGCGAAACATGTCTACTTGTCAAAAATAAACAATCAACAAGCTGGATTTGGCACAAAAGATTAAATCACCTGAATTTCAAGACCATCAACAAACTATCAAGGAGCAAGTTAGTTGAAGGCCTGCCAGAGATCACATTCAAGAAAGAAAGTCTATGTGATTCTTGTCAGAAAGGAAAACAAATAAAAAACTCATTCAAGTCAAAGCCTCATCAATCTACAACAAGAGTTCTACATCTGCTACACATGGACCTGTTTGGACCAGTCACTCCAGTGAGTGTGAGTGGTAAGAAATACACTCTTGTAGTGGTGGATGAGAAAGAACAAAAGATTATCAAGATCAGATCAGATAGAGGCACTGAATTTCTAAATGAAATTATCAGAACCTATTGTGAAGAAAATGGAGTATTACATCAACTATCTGCAGCAGGAACTCCACAACAAAATGGTGTAGCAGAAAGAAGAAACAGAACCATCAAGGAAGCAGTCAGGACAATGATAGCAGAAGCATGTTTACCAAAGAGATTTTGGGCTGAAGCAGCAAACACAGCATGCCATACACAAAACAGATCAATCATCAACAAACACCATGGAAAAACTCCATATGAAATATGGAATGGTAGAAAACCCAATATCTCATATTTTCATATGTTTGGATCAAAATGTTTTGTCTTAAACATGAATCAACTGCATACCTTTGATGAGAAGGCTGATGAAGCAATCTTCATGGGATACTCAGACACCAGCAAAGCATTCAGAGTACTAAATAAAAGAACTTTGGTGATTGAAGAATCAATACATGTGGTCTTTGATGAACCAAATACAAATGGTGAAGATCTTCAAGATCAAGAAGAGAAAGCACCACAAAGAGAAATCTATACAAATGCAACCATACCAACTACTATCCTGAATTATCATTTTGAAGATCAAGAGGAGCCACATACCAATACACCAGATGAAGCACTGAAGTTGAAGTTCATGCTCAAAGATGAAGGTAGGAAGCACCAAGTGAAAATCAACTTCAACCAGATCTAAATTGGCTAAGAGACCATCCCGAAGAACAAGTCATTGGAGACATTCACACAGAGTCGAACTGAAGAAACAAGCTGGAGCACATGCTAACTTTGCTTTCTATCACAAGTGGAACCCAAGACCATAGATGATGCAATCCCGGATGCAGATTGGATCACAACCATGCAAGAAGAACTAAATGAATTTGAAAGAAATGAAGTCCGAAACTTGTTGTGACTGAAATAACCAACATCATTGGTGCAAAATGGGTATTCAGGAACAAGATGGATGAGCAAGGAACTGTTGTCGAAAACAAAGCAAGGCTAGTTGCAAAAGGCTATTCCCAAGTCAAGGAATAGATTATGATGAAACATTTGCTCCAGTGAGCAAGATTGGAAGCAATCGGACTTTTTCTAGCATTTGTTTTACACAAAAAGACTTCAAAGTCTATCAAATGGATGTAAAGAGTGCATTCTAAATGGACTTTTGGAAGAAGAAGTTTATGTAGAACAACCTCCTGGATTTCAAATTAAAGGAAAAGAAGACAAAGTATACAAACTCAAGAAGGCCCTCATGGACTCAAACAGACACCTGAGCCTGGTATGAAACACATCACAGCTTTACGATCAAGAATGGATTCAACAAAAGGAACTATTGACAAGACTCTATTTAAACTGGAGGAAGGAGCAAGCACATTGCTAGTGCAAATCTATGTTGATGATATAATCTTTGGATCGAGAGGATGAAAAGTCGTGTGAGAAATTTACAAACTGATGAAGAGCAAATTTCGAGATGAGCATGATGGGAGAATTAAACTACTTCCTTGGCCTTCAAGTAAAGCAAATGAAGGATGGCATTTTCATTAGTCAAGCAAAGTATACAAGAGATTTGATACACAAGTATGGGATGGATACAAGTGGCACAAAGAGACACACCAATGTGTGCCAGAGTCATACTTGGAAAAGATGAAGGAGGAAAAGATGTTGATCAAAAAATGTATAGTGGAATTATTGGATCATTATTATACTTAACTGCAAGCAGACCTGACATAGCATTTGCAGTAGGAGTATGTGCAAGATTTCAAGCTCAACCAAAAGAATCACATCTTACAGCGACTAAAAGGATAATCAAATACTTGAAAAACACTTTAAATGTTGGTATTTGGTATCCAAAAGATGGAGGATTTACATTGATATCATATTCAGATTCTGACTATGCTGGATGCAAAATAGATAGAAAAAGTACCTCTGGAACTTGCCAAATGCTAGGAACCAGACTAGTCTCTTGGTTCAGTAAAAAGCAAAACTCCATATCTACATCAACAGCTGAAGCAGAATACATAGCAGCAGGTAGATGTTGTGCACAAGTACTGTGGATAAGACAACAGCTAAGGGACTATGGAGTAGAAGAGAAAACAATTCCAATCATGTGTGATAACACAAGTGCAATATCTATTACGAAAATCCAGATTGCACTCAAGAACAAAAAGCACATTGATGTAAGACATCATTTTATCGAGAGACCATGTTGAAAAGGGGATGTCATCCTAAAACACATACCCACCAAGATCAATTGGTGACATCTTCACTAAACCACTCGATTATGAAAGATTCAAAGAAGCTAAGAACCGAGTTAGGAATGATTGAAATTGAATAAGTATCAAAAAACGGCTAACTGGAGTAATCGGCTAAGTGACTTCATTAACTGGTACGACCTTTGCCGTTACAGGAAATGCAGTAAGTAAGGCACTGGCATCCAGCGAAGGTAACTTAACTGATTGTTAGGAACAGTTAAATGGAGCAGCTAAGTGAAGAACCTATTGAACGGCTAAGTGGCCAGCGAAGGCACTTCACCGAAATAAATACTTGGACAAATTAAGAGTGTGAAGAAAATCAATTCTGATTACACGTGGAGAATAAGGAAATTATGGAGGATTACTCTGTACACACGTGGCGATCAACTTATGATCATGGAGGTAATTATATTATTTTTCGAATTATAAACTCCTCGATTCCCGGGCTCTATCATTACTTGCCTCAAACCACACCCCCACTCCACTCGAATATCACGATTTTCATACGCAAAATCACGCCATTATGCCACAAAATCCTTCCATATTCAAAACCACGTTCACACTACCCAAATCACACTATAAAAACAATACTTAGAGATTCTCAGAAATCTTTACATACTCCTGCAAATTACAAACCCTACTTTTTCTCACTGGAACCTCAAGATATACTCTTCTAATCCTCCTCTACCTATCAATGGCTTCATCCTCCCAAATCACTGCTACTGAAAAATACTACGAAAAATCAATCATAACCAGCTCGTTTTTCAAACCTGAGCACTATCTCTCATTTTGTGATAATGACTCAAAAGCTCAACGTCTGGTTGATTGCTTTGCTTTCACTTGGGTGATGACCTTCCTAAATCCTCCAATAACTGGAATCTGCTATGAGAATCTGATAGCGTTTTGGAAAAACGCCAAATTTGTGCCTAGCACAAAGAAGACTAAAGTTGATCGCATCCAAAGCTCAATCTTTGGAAGAGAAATAATCATCACACCAGGTGCACTCAACCATTACCTGCACCTTCCATTGAAAGGACCGGCTAATGTCAAGCTTGTCACAACTGACATTGCAAAGTTCTGGACTGAGATAGCCAAAAGTCCAAAGAAAAACAGCAAAACATACAATCTACCCAGATCAACGCTCAAACTTCCGTTTGCTGAGTTTGCACCAGTCATCACCAAAAATATTGAAGGCAGAAAAGGGTCAATGGAAAACCTGACTGAGGTACGAATCAAACTGATGGCTATAATCTACAATCGCATCAAATTTGACTGGGCAACATTTGTGTTCAATCGAATGAAGGATCAGATTCAAAAGGAAATCGATCTATCCATCACTGCACCAGGCAAGGGTTTGCAGAAAAAGGGTGATTTCTGGGAGAAGAAATCATATGGGTTCCCTCTTCAACATTTGTTCAATCAATTGAAAGTACGACCCACAAATTTGCAGTCTCCACACAAATCCAAGACGATGTTTACTTACATTAAGGCTTCCTTAAAACCCAAACCCATAGCTGGGAGCAAAAGAAAGCAACCTGAAGGCAGTAGATCAGGAGTGGGACGAAGAACCAGATCTCAAAAGACACAAGAGAGACCAATATGCCTCGACACGGCAATTTGGATGAGCTCAGTGACCAACAAAGATGACACACGGCGAATGAAGAAGAAACGCATCAGAGGGAGTCACCTACCTGGAAGAAGGTGAAGAAGGATACAGACTCACCTCATCTGATGAGGAGGAGATACAAGATGAAGGGGATGAGTCAGAAGATGACCACTCAGAAGGAGGAAATCCTGAAACAAATCAAGAAGATTTGGGGATTTCTGATGATGAACTGACTCTCCAGGAAGTGCTTTTCAAAAGCATAGGAAAAGTTGACAACCAGCCAAGTGAGCCAGCTGATAAAGCTCACTCAGCCGAACTTGTCAACTCCCCCACAATTGCACAAGGGGGACCAGTGGTAGATGAAGCAGTCCACGCTCAACAACAACCTCTAAATGACCCTGTGTCTAATGAGGCAGAACAAGAGCAGATGGAAGAAAAAGAAGAAGCACAAGATGCAAAGGAAGAAGAGGAAAAGGAAGAGCAAGAAGTTGAAGTAGAAAATGAAGGGAAGCAAGCTGAAGATGATGAGGATGAAAGTGATGAGAGTGAAGAGGATGCCCATGTGGCACCAGAAGAAATTGATCCAGAAAGAGTGTTCAATCTGGACATTCAACCCCTCATTGTGGACATAGAAAGGCAATACTACAGCAGACAAAATCTGAAGACTGCCTTGAGGAGTGAAGCAACCTCCTTCAATCACAAGATTGAGGCCCTCATCAGCCATATCAAAATCCAAGATGAGGTCATGGAGAGACAAGGAAACTTAATTTGCAACTTACAACACCTCATCCCTCACCATGTCCAAACCAATCTTGAATTCCATGCTGAGACGGTTGACAACAATCTCAAGCCATTGGTGGACACCCTCAATGCTCACACATCCAAAATTCAGCATCTAGATGAAATCATAGAGCATTCTGGCAAGCAACTGGACTTTCTCATCAAAGTTGGTGAAGCCAACAACAAAATACTGGAGAGAAAGTATGGGCCTCTCCCTCGAATCGATCACGGCAATTCTTACACACTTGAGGCACGTTTTGATGCTGCCACAAAGGGGGAAGGTAACTCAAAGCCTGAGAGCTCCAGTGGGAAGGGAAATGTGGAAAGCTCCAGTGGAAAGAGAAAGGGCAGCAAAGACGAGGACAACAAAGGCAAGGGCATCAGGTTTGAAGAAATGAAGAAGTAAACCAGTTACCTGGTGCTTAATTCAATTCAATTTATCTTATCATTTGCCTTTGTTCATTTAAATAAAAAGATACAATATCTTATTTCCCTATGATGGATGAATAAAATTGTTGAACTTTCAATCTGTTGTGTATTATGAAATTTTTGATTACTTATGTTCAGGCTTATGAGGGTTTTGGCATCATCAAAAAGGGGGAAATTGTTAGGAACATTTTATTATGTTTTGATGATGGCCATACTAAATTTGTTATAGCAAGCCCGAAATAAGTTAGAATTCTCAGATAGGTCTTTACTTAGAGTCCGACAAGTTGTATAAGTTAAGTCGAGACAAGTATTATACCAGCTTGGTAGGGCGGCAAAGGCAAGACAGATATTCGGCTAAGTGAAGCCGACCAAGCACCAAAGAGAGAAGTAATGAAGACATTATGGTCTGACTTATAACCAAGGAAGTCTGTGATGACCTTGGATAAGTCTAAGTTATGTTTTAAGTGATCATAAGTTGTTCAAATATGGTGTACACTGGTCTCACCCAAATCAAGGATCAGTGAAGTTCAAAGACTCTCCAAATACTAGAACAAAGAAGGAAACAAAGTGAATCGGTGAGTAAACCGACTTTCGCAAAAGAAAACAAAACAATGAAGAAGAAGTGACGGCTAAGTCAAGTAGGCTCACTCGACCGTTCTAGAAACGGCGAAGGACACTTACAAGGTCAGATTTGATATACGATGAAGATTCAGAAGATCATGCATTAAATGCTCAAATCATTAAAGGATCAATCAAGGGCGGATTATCTCGCTATACGTTTGAAGAAAGAATCCGATCAACAAAATTAAGGAGAATACAATTAAGGGGGAATCAAGAATAAAATCAAGGATTATTCCCTCATTAATATAGCCAACGGACGGAATTTCAAAAAACGAAGGTATTCAAGGCTATAAATAGAAGGCATTGACAGAAAAAGGAAACAACGATTAAGAAAGAAAAATCTAGCAGAAACTCTGTTAATTTGAAAAGCCTTCTCTCTGAACTTACAAGGATACATCTAGTGATCAACTCAGATTTCAAAGCTACAAAGTGATACTCAGAACTGAGATTGATCAAGCAAGTGTGTGAATCACATTCCCATCAAATTGAAGCAACTGAATCAGAGGCAATCTGAGAAGGAGTTGAATCTGTGATAGCTGTTGAAGGATCTTGATCTTAAGGAACAGCAAAAGGAAGACTGAATCACTGAAGCTGTTGCAGTCAAGGAGTGATAGTCTTGTAGATTGTGAAGCTTGGGAAGCCAAGGACAATCATACTATTGTATCTGTGAAAAATAATAGTGAATTCCTCCAATCATCACAGGAGCAGAGTGGATTAAGGGATTACACCACCCTGAACCACTATAAGCCTTGTGTCAATTTAATTTCTGCAATTTACTTTACAGCATTCATTTAATTTGCCTATATCATAGCTTATATCTGTGACTGTCTACATTGATTTGAAAACAACATAGTAAGAAGGGACTTATCCGCTGCCCAAAAGCTTTTAAATATAAGAAAAGTTTTTGAAACTCCACTATAGTCATTCACCCCCCTCTGACTATAGTTTCACCCTTCTCTGGGACCAACATCAATGCATCGCGGTGGTCAATCCATCGCGATGGTCACTGCATTGGAGGTGTCTCTGCATCGCGGTGTCTCTACAGTCGTCTCTGTATCGGAGGTGGTCACTGCATCATGGTGTCTCTGCATCGGGGGTGGTCAATGCATCACGGTGTCTCTGCATCGTGGTGGTCACTGCATCGCGGTGTCTCTGCATCGCGATGTCTCTACATCGCGGTGTCACTTCATCACGGTGTCTCTACATCGCGGTGTCTCTGCATCGCGGTGTCGCTTCATCTCTGTATCTCTGCATCGCGATGTCTTTGCATCGTGGTGTCTCTGCATCGTGGTGTCTCTGCATCGCGGTGGTCAATGAATCGAGGTGGTCAATGAAACACGGTGGTCACTGCATCGCGGTGGCCGCTGCATCTTGGTGGTCAATGTATCGTGGTGGTCAATGCATCGCGGTGTCTCTGCATCATGATGTCTTTGCATCGCGATGTCTCTGCATCGCGGTGTCTCTGCATAAACCATTGTAAATGTTGTTGTCACCGTATAAATCGCTACAATAAGTTGTCACTGGATAATGTGTCACCGATGCATAAATCGCTACAATAAGATGTCACTGCATAAATCACTACAGTAAGATGTCACTACAATAAGATACCACTGCATCCTGATGTCACTTCATCACGGTGTCTCTGCATCGCGGTCTCTGCATCATGATGTTACTGCATCGTGTCGATTTTTTGAAGAAATAATTCAATTTTCAAAAATTAAGTCAGAAAAATATCAAATGAAAAATCAGGACGAAAAAAATATGTTTTGCATCGTCACTACGTCTTCACATGTCACTGCATCTTCACATGTCACTGCATTGCGGTGGTCAATAAAATGCGGCGGCCACCACATCGGGGTGGTCACTGCATCGCGATGGCCGCTGCATCGCGGTGTTTAATGCATCTCGGTGGTCACTGCCTCATGGTGTCTCTGCATCACGGTTGTCTGTGCATCATGGTGGTCACTGCATCGCGGTGTCTCTGCATCCCAGTTGTCAGTGCATCGCAGTGGTCACTGCGTCGCGGTGTCACTTCATCGCGGTGTCTCTGTATCGCGGTTGTCAGTGCATCACGGTGTCACTTCATCGCGGTGTCTCTGCATCGCGGTGTCACTTCATCACGATGTCTCTGCATTGCAGTGTCACTTGAACAAAGTTTTAACTTTTATATCAAAAGATATAGCCGTTTGAAGTCAAATTCATAAAGAAAAAAATCGATTTTCTAAAATTAAGTAGGAAAAATATCAAATGTCATTGCGGTGTCGCTTCATCAAATGTAATTGCATCGCGATGGTCAATGCATCGCGGCGATCACTGCATCAGGGTGGTCAATGCATCGCGGTGTCACTTCATCACGTTGTCTCTGTATCGCGGTGTCTCTGCATCGGGGGTGGTCACTGCATATATGATTGCCGATGTCACTGCATAAAATGTTGATATCACGGGTCTCTTTTGCTTAAAAGGATGCCTGAGTTTTTTTTTATTTTAGTATGGATACCAACTCTGAGGTTCCTGTTTGGATTCAGTTGCCCAATCTTCATCAAAATGCAAAAATACATAGATTAAGCTTCCTAATTTATAAATTACAATTTCCGCAGCGAGACAAGAAAGAAGGAAAGAGGGAAAGAGAGAGGGAGATATGGAAACCTGGTAAACCATCTGATCTCCAGATATATTTGACCATCTGTTTTATGCTCTTTTGGCTCTGAATTTTTATCAAGAAGTAAACAAAAAACTATTAACAGGAATGTACTATAAAGACGGTAGAAAAAATTGTTAATTAAGTAAAAATGACACACCTGGGATGCATTAAGTATGGCTTGGCTTTGAATTCGGGTCTTGATTGTATTAACAGGATGAATCATTCCTTCCCCAAATGCACCAGCTATTGCTCCAAATACAAACTCTCTCCATACTACACCAATTTACAAGTAATATAGATGTTCAGACAGTTCAGTCGAACATTGAAGATCAGTTGATTCAGAAATATAATAATGAAAAAGAAAAAAATATATAAAGAGGGAAAGACGAAGCAAAATAAAACAATAGTCGAGAGCATTCACTAAGAATTGGGGTTGAGAAGACGTGGCGAGCTGAGATAAAGGAGGCTTAGATGATTGATCATGAGAAGAAGAGCTATGATTCGCCATGGCTGTACCAATTTAGAGCTTAGTCTAGGGCTGAGCTTGGTCTGGTTTGGGTCGGTTCGGTTCGGTTTTTGCCTATAGCTAGTCGGTTTGGGTCAGGAATTTCATCCCCCAAACCGAACCGAATCACTTGAAAAACCAATGGTTCGGTTTGAACCAATTTCGGTTTGGGTTCGGTTTGAACCAGTTTATCTATTAAATGGTTGTTCGGTTTGGGGTTCGGTTCGGTTTGCATATATCATAAAACCCAAAAAATAAGATCGGTTTGGATTGGTTTAAAATATAATATATATATATATATATATATATATATAATCGGTTCGGGTTCGGTTTGGATTGGTTTAAAATAAAAAAAACCGAAACCAAACCAATACATTTCGGTTCGGTTTGAAACCAAACCGAAAAATTCGGTTTGTATCGGTTTGGGTCAAATTGGTTTGGATCGGTTTGGATCGGTTTGGTTTTCGGTTTCTCGGTTTTCCTGCTCAGCCCTAAGCTTAGATAACAAAACAGATATTTCAGCGCCGCCTTTTTTTATTTTTATTTTTTTATTAATTGAGAGTAGATTGGTCTATGTACTAATTTTGTGTCCTTATAACTAAATAAGATTTTTTAGTGTCCTATTTACCTACTTAAGTCTAATATGCGTCCTTTTGGATTTTGATAAATTTATCGTGGATATGAAAAAAATAATAATAATAATTTGTCGTAAACTTTACGGATAATCATTAAATTATTTTTGTTTTTTTGTTGTTTAACAGAGGAAGGAAAAAGTATATTTACTACTTGCAATATTTAAATGAAAAATTCAAAAGACATGTGTTTTATTGAGTACATGCATGAAGCCACATATATTCCATGTTCATATCAGAATTTCCCGATAATGTATGTTTTCCAGAAGATGTACGTTTTATTTCTATATTTTTTCTAGGTAGAAAAATTACTTTTTTCACACTATAAAAGACACGTTGAAATGATTCCTTTACAAATATTTGTATTCAAACAATTCAAACATTTATGCCATTTTGATGTAAGATATAACAATAGTGATCTGGGCAATCCTCGATAAAATCATCTCGCGTGGATGACTATTGGAGGGTGGACACAGATCATCTCTGCCAGGTATTATTTTAATTTATTTTATAAATGACTCCAATCACGGATTTCAGTTGACTTACATGCGATCCCAAGTTTATCATCCTATTCTACATTGACATGCTTTTGTAATAATATTATGATTCTTTTACGTGCTTTTGAATTGGTGGGTAAGCCGAAAACATCAATCAGATTTGCAATTGTGGAATACGCAAAAACTTACCGTTTAAGGTAATAAATGATCCAGTCCTACACTAATTTTTTTTTTAGCCACACAATTTTTTCCAAAAAAAAAAAAAAAAAGAGACGATGTTTTTTAAAGGCTAGTACTAATTATAATTACAAAAGTTGATCTGAATACAACCTAATCCCGCTGCTGTCGCCGCCACCACCGCCACCACCAATGGCCCTCTGATTGCCTGCAGACAATCATAAAACAGGTGATTATATTATACAGAGTAATAGCCTACGCTAAAAAAGTCAAGAAATTCAAGACTAGCTTTACCTGTCCTCATCCTCATTCCTACCGGAGTCTATCAATCGTCGAACCTCTTCTGGTCGATCCTTGTAGGAAGCTATCAGAGGTCTTACATCATCTGGTGCAGATTCGGCAACATCTGAAATCATAAAATAAAAAAAAGTTAGGCATCCTTCAACCTCAAAACAGAAACTTAGGTACAATTTGTTTCCACGCATGATTCCACATGACACGATACATACATCTCAGGAAGGGAATTAGATCCCCAAGGGCTGTGTCTCCCCTTGTTCCCTTCCAAGGTTGAATCTGCACTGTGTTTTGAGGATGCAGATTACATTTGTCGTACGGCGCGCTTGTGATGTAAACTATCTTCGCAGGGTTCCTCTTGAGCCTTGCGAAATCCTGCCATAAAGAAATCAAATAAGTCCGTTAATTTAAGATTTCAAGGACCTATACTTGCAATGGAAAAGGTTTGTTTCACAACAAAATGAACACATTTTTACACAATTGTGTTTTACATCCTTTTGATTATTATAGGACAATCCCGATAGATCCACACGATGACCGATCAATGGTAAAAAAATGTGTTAATTGTGACCATTTTCTTATAAAACTATCACTACTCAGCATGCCGTTCTATTGAATACTGAACAAAAATCATTCACTAAAAAGAAAATAGTAGAAGCACTCTACAGAACAACATAAAATATCGAATATTGCATGAGCAACGTGTTGTACTCTTCAACGTCAATCGAAAGTCTAGTATAAATACAGCCCATTGTATCATCTAAAAGAAACGAAAGAATCCAATTACTCTAATGTCCCAAGCTGACAGTATGATTTTGTGATTCTAATTTGTGGAGAAAACATGATGTTTTGTCTGTTAATTGAGAGTTCAGAAATTCTAATTTAGGGAGAAAACATGGCGATTTGTCTGATAGGTGAGAGTGCAGAAATATTCCAACGACACCAACCCGTGAATCAAATCTTTTTTTTATCCCTTTATAATCATTTGTGGCTTTTCAAAAGAAAAAAAAGTGATTTTTTCTAAGCGGAAAAAAGTGATTTTCTTATGGCGAGGAAAATAACATACCTTATAACGCTTTCCGTCATGAAATCTCATGTCGAATCGTGAAAGTCTATACTTGACACAGCGATCGGGGTCCATTCTTTCCACCACCGGATCCACATACTACAAAAGCCAAGAATAAATATTACACTTGTAAATCCATAACATTAAAAAAAAATAAAACATAATATCACACAATTGAATCCACAACGCCGAAACAAACTTACCATCCTAAATTGGTCGGAAAAGACCACGATTTCATATAATGGCGACAATTGATGCAGGAAATCACCAACTCCGGGCCTCTTCACGGTAATCCATCCTCTCGACGCCCCCTTTAACCAGGTAAACAAAAGTAAACAAAACTAACAGGTGAACCTTTCAAGGCATAATACGTAGCATTCAACACAATTAACAACCCCAATCCCCAACCCAAAAGAAAAAAGAAATCATTCACAAGCAGGAGCATTACCGTCCAACCAGAAAATACCAAAGTTTCGTTCAAATCCAACACAAGCATATATTCATGCTCCTTATCCTCATCAGGAAGGATCTGGTTTGTTGATGATGGTTCAGCAAAGTCAAATACAAATAAATAGTGAATACTTGTTTTTTAAATTAACTTTTCTTATATAGATCCTAAAACTTGAAAACCACTTACTATAACTTCGTTATCATACAGCCGTCTGAGAAACATGTACCCTTGAGCACATGTGGCTGCCCCTGTAATATCAAGAAGAACCAAACAGATTAACATCATTAAGAGAATTCATAATGAAGTAACATAAGCACTTCCAAGAGTGATGTAACAAATATTAAATCAAATGAAATCCTTGCTGCTTCATTTGGAGTTTGACTGAAGAAGAGGACTTTTAATCGATTGAAGTTTGATTTTTGGAGCACCTAATAGTATAAGAAGTAATGTGGGAACCGAGACAAAGAAAAAATTGTGCTTTTTTTTCTCTGAGAAGTTTCTTTTGTAATAATCTTAATTAAAACATCTCGACTCATTGCCAAAAGAATCCACAAGTGAAAAAATGATACAGTAGTATGTAAAAAACCTACCTCTCAGAATCCACAAGTGAAAAAATGATACAGTAGTATGTAAAAAACCAACCTCTCATCGCAAAAGCATGGAGGGAGCCTTGAACTTTCTGCATAATAAAAAAGAAAGGAAATATTATTGATTGCAAAAACAAAATCAAATTGTAGAGCTTTTTAGAGAACAATGCTCCAAGATTCTTTGTAAGGCATTTTCCCACCAAACAACATATACGCATGCAAAAAGACCACACAAAAAAAAAATTATTGGGAAGCTCCGCTACAAAAATGCATAACACCATGAATCGTAAAATCATGTTTGATGGCATTTTAACAAGAACTTGAAAAATATTTGGGTTATACAGAACGCACCTCTACCAATGGTGTGTCTTCCCTGGCCGAGTACTTTGAAAGACTTTGCAGACGTTTCGTCTCGTCTTCAAACTGATCCCAAGTGTATGCTGCACATGAATTGATTGATTGAGGACACTTGGATAATCTTCACTATTTAATGAGCAATAAATTGGCCAAAAATCATGCACAAAATTTGAACCTTAAAATTCATTCGTGAGGGTCATCAAACCCATGACAAACGAATTAATCAGTTGTAAAGAAAGGCAGAAATTAAGCAAAGGTGATAAAATCAAATGACTTTATTTGTGTATTCAGAAAATGACACCAGTCCCAGCCGAAAACCTCATGTTACAAAGGACTTGAATGAGTGAATCATCATAAGACAACTCCAAGTTTTCAACCTCAAGAGCTTCAAAATACCAAAACTATAAAAACATATCAAACCTCGAAATAGCATCACACACATGATCCCACAAAGAGCCAAAAAGAAAAGAAAAAAAATGTAAGTCATCACTCCAGACTATGGTATCATCACCACCACAACAACACATCCTCATGTGCAACCATGGAAATGGTATAGACAGATCAATGAACCCAGCAAGGTATAGACAGATCAATGAAGACAGCAAGGTATAGATGGATAATGAAGACTTGGAATGCATTACACATAATTTTCTGTGGAATATGTTTTTTCATCAAGAGAATAGGCAGATAGTTCACACAGATACCACTTGAAACCAGAAATCGAGCCCAGTTGATCCTTCCCACACTTGCAGCATTAATGCCTTGCACATCATTAACAGAAATCAAAATCCTTTAGGCTACTCTCATCATAGAATTTACCGCCGAAGTCGAGACCAGGTCGTTCTTTTCTATGCAACTAGTGTAAAAAAAACTCATCATCCTTAAAGAAGTAAGGAGCATCCAAGACTTAAAAAAGTTATTGAAGATCACCAACATTATCCCCAATATTGTTCATGTATAACCATGTTCCAAAAGAACACAAAAATAATATATTGAACACTCATACGCAGTCAGCTGGCGACCATATGAGTTCTAAAGTCCACACCATAGTTCAGTAACCAGTCAAACGTAATAAAACATGTGCTACAAAAAATATTAAACTATGAAACTTATTAATGGCTGAGACAGAAGTAAAAATGGAATATCAATCTGTACTTTTTGAAGAGAGAAATTATGTAAACATGCAGTAGAAATTATGTCAAATGCTTTGCTACACAATCACTTGCACGAAAACAGGTATTCGAACATTTTTTTATTTTCATTTGATTAACCTAGCAGAATTAACCGGCAATTATAAGTTTAAAGTTCAACTTCAAACATATTTCACTTTGTTACATTAAGGCACACTGCAAACTTATCAAAGTGGAATGTTGTTCAGTGCTTAAGATACAATAAAAGTGCTATACAATAGTGTAATCAATACCTCTCAAGATTGTGGTGCCACAAAAGGAGAGAGAAATTCAGTCATATTGAGTCAAAATCAATTGAACTTTCAGATCGAATAACGCTATAATTTCAAAAGACTAGGTCCCAACATGCAACATTACTAATACAAGAGGCAACCCACTCTGTGCAGTCAATATAGAGCTGTCGTTTTACCTGTATCATATCCTTTTCAAGCCCATATGTGTAATAGATTCCACCAATGGTTTCCATGTACACCATTTACAGATAACACAGTTTAAGTTTGAGTAATCTCTATCTTCAAATCAAGTTTACGGGTGTAAAATATTGTTTGGAGTTGAATATATTAATGCAAACACTTGGCAACAATATATAGCCGAAAAATCAAGTCAAAGGGGACCCAATAGTAAGCTAACAATAGGAAATTTTAGCCATAATAACAGTGAAGGGAATCATCAATAGGATTCAATCAACAGAGGATGCATACAGAGGAGCAGAGTCCCAGAACAATAAGCAATGATGAACCAAATGCGTTTGAAAATTAAATACTAATATTAAAAAAACCCAAATATAACCACAATTCCTTTAGGCCAAATAAAGTTGCTTAGAGCACCGAGATAAACAGATAAACAGGCTAGATATGACACAATAACTTAAAAGGAATCGAACCATACCAAGAGTAACATAACCAGCAGTAAAAGCAGCAGAAGTCAAAATGGCAGCACCAGCGCCAAGTAAACCATACTTCAGATTTTTTTTTTTCAGAGGTGCCACAACTCGCTCCGCGGACGACTCAGTAGCGGAAGAAGAAAACCGACGAATGCATCTTCTTCTGATTGACATTGTGTCAAGAATTCGCGATCTGGCACGAATTAATGCAGACATTTCAAGAGGGAGAGAAAGAATCTGGAGCAGGGCTTAGGGTTTTACAACGGTCGTTGAGGGTTTACAACGGGCGGGCGTCGAGGGAGAGAAGCAAACCGAGAACCTTTTATCTTTGGTTTTATCTGCTGGTACAATTCCTTCCACTTGGAATCATTCCATTGGTTTAGAGGTTCAACGGGAAGTCATCCTCATGCCTATGTTCCATTACCACGTTTCTGTGTGTGCAAAACATACGCATGAAAACCTTGTACACCGTTTGATCATACGAAGGCAGATCCTACGGCTCTAAATATGTCTTGTTGTCACTGCCACTCGCCAGCTAGACTTTGATAAAATGACTGGACCTCCGAATTAAAGAATACTGCCTTTAGAGTTTCCCTCTAATTTCTAAATTAATCTGTTTTTTTTATTCTTTGAGAAAATTAATCTGAATTTTTTTTCTGCAAGAAATTAATCTGATTTTTATATGTTGTATCAATTGTGATAATAACATTATCCAAAAATAATATGGATAATTATACCGACACTTGTCTAAAAAAAAAAATTATACCGACATAATTATTCAGACAAAACGAGTGAGACAATACATTTTCATATCATTGTTCATTGTGTAAAACACAATGATAATAATGTAAATTATATTGTTCATTTGTTGTTTTTGAGTGGTTATAACGGTAGCATTATCCGAAATTAATATGAGTAATTTTACAACCATAATCACCCAGACCCAGACACATAGTAAATTTAATAGAGTTAGGGCTAAGATTAAAAATGGATAATCATGACAAAGTTAAAGTTTAGTTGGTTTATACCTTAAAAAAATATTATTTGGTTTATAAGTACAAAAATAATAAAAGCATACCAAATTAGCCTTTTTATATATGCAAAAATATAATAAAAAAACAATTTAATTATATTTTCTACTTCATATTTTAAACGGTTATATCTTTTTATATACAACTCGGATCATCGTAATTTTTTCGTCATGATTCATGTTTTTTCGTCCTCTTTATTATTATATCTCATTTTGATATTTTCTGTCAAAGTATTTTGAATTAATTGGCAATATACTCGAGCATGAAGCTGCATAGGTATCAGTTTTATACAGTGAAAAGAAGAGAAATATCCCACAAATTCCATGATGCATGAAATCAAAGACAAATCTTGGACATTTCTTTTATCTTGTGTTGGAGGTTTCTGGGTGATGTGATCTTTCGTCTATTAGACGATCCACGCTTATTCATTTAAGTCGTTTTCGGTATTCTCTTGTTATTATTATCCGTTTTCACCTTTTGTATAATTTTTTGGTATTCAAGTCAAAAACTTTTCTGCATTCACGTTGAGCAACCTTTTTGAGCAAAATAGAAGTTTTAAGAGACAAATCATCGAAACAATTTTATCGGTGCACCACATTTAATATGCATCATGTGAATTGTTATTTTGACATAGTTGCACAACGTTTACCATGCTCCACATTTTGGGGATCCTTTATTTACAGCACAACGGTGCTACCGGTGCACCATATTTACCGTCCACCACACTTAATCGACCTTTTAAAAAGTAGTCGATTTTAGCAGATTGGAGAAGAATAATCTCCAATCTCCTTTTGATCAGCTGTTACTAAGAATCATGCTTGATTACAGTTGGGAAGGAAGAACAATCTTTGACGTACCTACTACTCTTACAAGTTGGTCCAGGATTTGAATGGCCATGGCCAACTGAATCCGGTGGATGGATCGGAAAAGCATGAGATGATTATATCGTGTAATTTTAATGGATCAGGCTCGTAATTTACTCGTAGTTTTAAAATAAAAATAAAAAAAGAATCCGATAGATAAAATCACGACTGGGACGTAACAAGAAGGCGTTGAATGCTGAATGCTCTGTGCCTGTGACCACCAAATTCAAAGGGAATACTGACTTGATATTGGTTGTGTTGTATAATAAAGATAATGACGATCAATATTGGTTGTGTTTTATTCATTGAGTGTGTAAAGTAGTATACGGCTGTATGTTATATTTATCTTTCAATTTAGTCTCGGGATTTCATTTAGACGATGAAAGTGAGGGATTGAGTAGTATTTCCAATGAAAGTATAATAGCTTAATTGTGAGCCTATAATAGGTGAATTGTGAGCCTATAAACGTATTGCAATACAACTATAATAGCTTAATTGTGAGCCTATAAACGTATTGCAATACAATAACACACTTTACTAGTGGCACTTCATATAGCTGAATTGGGAGCCTATAAAGGCATTGCATAACAATAACTTTACTAGTGGCATTGCATATAGGCAAATATTCATATCTAACACGGGAACTCGACACGGGTATCATATTGTTATAATGGATCTCACAACGATTTACTGCGACACTACACACCAAAAACATCCATCTCTTTATGTTTATTCTCTTCACATGTCCTCCCTCCATAACACAAAGACTTCATTGCAACAAGGAAATCAATGTCTACTTCAGACATTCCATCCTTTCAAAACAGAACCACTAGAAGAATAACTCCCCATATTTTGACAAAATATCAATTCAGCCCAAAAAAAAAAATTTGAAGAAAGCAATCCGTGATAACAACACAACTAAAATATAGAAACAAACATCGAATCCACATATTCTACTCACAATACTGCTATTTGATAAACATAAACTTTTACAAGTCGTTCACCATGCAGACGGACAATCATATGGTGGTAAAACACCTACTAAAATTTAAGAACCAACTACCCCACATATGCTGGCAACACACTATCTCTGGATGTACAAGTCACTAGAACATGAATGATAGAAAACACATGCAAGACTCTACGTTGACATGTGTTTCAGAGGCCCTCTAGGGATTTTGCTCAACACTTTAGCATCAAATAATGCACACTGGTTTTTGATCTCTGCCTCGGCTTTTTCAGCAAGGGCATCCACTTGGTCCTCATATTTCTCATAAAGAACAGGCACTGTGTGGAGGAAGACAAAAGTTGCACCCATGTGAACAGAGTGCGACTCACCGGAAATGCAACAGAGAATCAACAGCATTAACTAACTTAGTACCCCCTATTCAAGATCTTCTTTCACAAGCTCCTCCCTATCCATGTATCACAAATAAAATCATCAAATTGCAAATTAAAAACATCCCGAAAGAGGAATCAATAATTCTTTAAAAAAGGAACTAATAGATGGAAAGACGAACATGAGGATAAAAGAAATGGCAAGTAACATAAACAAAATTCCAGAAGGCATGCCGACATAAATTGGGCAATTTGGGCATAAGGAAAAGGTTGAACCAAAAACAATGCCAAGTAAAACCATTGATGACAAAGAATAGTGCTGGGCAATACGATGTGCGGCTAATCGTAAGTATGAAGTAGGCAATTGTTCAAATTCCATCTGTTGCCGAGATTTATCACGCATAAACTTCTCAACAATCAACATCCTACCCAATTCGAACAACTAAAACAAGCAAGAATAACAAAGATCAAAGCCTCACAAAAGAAATAAAAAAACAGTAGAGCTACTTAAAGACATGTAGAGCTACTTTCCACACATATCCTTAGCATTGAAACAGACAGCAGCCTTTTTCTATCTTTGCTCCTTAAACAAGCAAAGACTCATAGGATTGGATATAATAAAACTTCTACCAAAGACTCACAGGATTGGATAAATAAAACTTCTCTGCATACCTTGGATATTCTACCAAAGAGACGCGGTAAAAGTATCACACAATACACATACATGTCCAACGGTGCTGTAAATTTTCATATTCTCAGAACCAGAGAAACGGTGCAAAGCTAATTCATCAAATGAACTTGTGATTTTGCTGCTTGCCTCTCAAATCTGTAGGGAAAAAAAATCAAGAAAGCCCCATAAACTTGTTATCTTTCAGAAATCCAATTAGTATAAAAAAAAATTAATAATTTAACTAAAGGACCCTTAGATAAAAGCCATTAAAACCTGTCGAAATTTGAGAAACAATAGAGATTAATTGTAGAGTAAATGAAAAGACCTGAAGCTTCTTGGAAACGCGTTAACCATAAAAATAAAAATAAAGGTTAAAAAAAAGAAGAAAATGAAAAGGCTTTATCTAAGTGCAGGATAAAGGATAAAGAATAAAAAATAATATTAAATGCTGGAACAAGAAAACTAAATAACTTAACATCATGGTACACGTGGCATCACCACAATCACTCTTGAAAAATGCATACGTATAGCAACGTGGGAAGAGCATTTCTTGCTCTTAATAGTAAATACAATCACTCTTGAAAAATGCATACGTATAGCAACGTGGGAAGAGCATTTCTTGCTCTTAATAGTAAATATATATAAATACTAGTAAAAATTGGGGTCGTGCTTAGCACGACTCTGCCCTGTCCAAGCTGTGTTAGTAACGCGGTATATTGGTGTACCTACAAAAAGAGTCGTTCTCTGAAGATAGTGAGTTGTTGTGGTAGGATTATGTAGGATTATGAGATGTATACAGATACTCCGAATGTAGAAGATGTTTACATATAGCAAGTTGTCTACTATTATTATACATGAATCTGGAAGGCTGTAGGCATAGAGTATTTACATATAGTAATTTGTTATTATACATTATATACTCTATACTAATGACATCCAAATTTGTTACATACATATACACTGTGTAGTGTATACTAAGTAGATACGTATTGGTTACTACCGAATGTTGAGGCTGTGCTAAGACAGTCAAAAGAGAGCTAGACATATTAGTTACCATTGTCTTGGAAGTGGTATAGCACAATGGCTTGTAATATGTAGCTCTTCTAAAAAGTGCACAATCTGCAAAAAGGCAAAATACAAAAGCACTTGTGCCCATGAAAAGTATTCCAGTTGTTAGAGCACTTGTAGTTGGGCTGTGTGTTGTCTCCTTGCTGCCAAGGTGTGGATGAGTAGGTGGTGCAGCCTCAACCATTTCATTTTCTGTGTATAACCTCAACACTGGGTAGCTGACGGACCATGTTGCCTCTGACGTCTCGGTCAAAATATTTCACAAAACAATGCACTTCTTTATTTCCTATGATCTCTTCAATTTCATCATGTAACGGGTGTTCCTGGTTTTTTTTATTGAAAGCATTAGCATGTAAATGGTTCAATGTTCCTGTGTATAAGGTGGGTAACAAGAAATTGAATGTAAATACCCGTACATTGTCGTCTGCTGCTTTCATTTCTGCAGCTGTGAAAGGGAGGAGTCTCTTGACATCTGGCGTGAATAAAGTTACATCCATGGTTCCAGTATCATCTACCAATTGTACTCCAATGTGTGACGGGACCATCTCCGACGACCTGCTTGCTTGGCGGCGGGACTGGCGCCCACACATATAGGTCAATATATGTGTACTGGAGTTGTCCTGTAAAGGTTCTAGGAGTACATGTGTGAACCTACTCGGTACTGCTCAGCATATGCGTCACACCAGCATTCGAAATGTAATACCTTTTGTATGGTGTGAGAGTGTCCTCGAATACGTTGATGTTTCCCGCGTAAGTTGCTACGCCACTTTTGGTCCCCTGTTTAAGAGGTTATGATGTGCATGAAAAATATATGAACCGTGTGTTGGTGCAGCCGAATACTTATTAATGGAGACATGTTACAATAACAAGTATGAATAACTATCTACAACATGAACATTTTGTGCAAATTTAACATTGTTCAAGAAGGCAGGATTCAAGTAAACATTAGTCAAATGTATTTGCTAAAACAAGACGGAAGCCACCTTATAATTCCATATACACAGCATACCCGAGCACATCTGGTACAGTAGGGCATTTCAATCAACAACCCATGTTATTCAATTTACCCTCAACAGCTAATCACAAAATAGTAGTATCAAAACGTGCAACAACCAAATGCTAAAGGGGAAAAAAATTTACAGCCATAGCTTTCATTGCTTAGAATCAGAATAAAGGGAAGGTTTTTTTTTTTACCTTATTCATACATGTTTCGTAACTACACATGAAGAAGCATCGTTTTAGTTTTCCCATAAACTATTTGTAGTAGATGTCGGAAATCAAGAAGAAAAAACATTTGCCAATTCTTCCTCAGAGAAAAGAAAATGCGTATGCCAAAGTGGACAAGCGATGTATACCTTCATGTCTGTGACAAAATATTTGCGGTAGCGTATACTATTACGGTTACCACCATCTGTATGGCTGTCTTTTGGTGGATGCCTTTCAAGAACTTGTTTCAACACGGTCCAGTTTTGTGTGTCTCTATCAATAGCAAGTGCGTCAAACAATGGCCTAGACATTGGCCCCTGTTAATGTGCGAACAAAATCATAACAATTAAGTAGTATGTCAAGTAAACATGGATGGAAACTAATACAGGAGTATACATGGATCATGTTTTGTAAGATTTATGTAGCATGTGGAATGAAAATGTGCCAAAGCAAATATGGAAGTACACCATTGAATAGGCCGTAGCATATGACCTGAAATTAACATTTAGGAAAAATTACACATTTAGCTATAACGTGTTTTTTTTTCCACCTTACCATGGCAAGTTTCCTATAGGCGGAATACTGGGGAGTTGCATCTAACAACGGTGAACGGCGTGACATTTCTTTGGGGACATGTGAAGGTTACGGGAACCTGGTGGGCGAGAACCATGGAAGAAGTTTCGCGCATGATTTTCATTGCACCCACGTCCAAGAATACATAGGGAAGGGTAAACTGTAACTACATATGATCCTGTTAGGCAGATGAGAGGTAAATAGAGATCTGAAATAAGGCAGAACGGAAGCAAGAAATAAAGGCTATAGAAGGGAAAAGTAAGACTGAAGGAAACTAAGCATACAGACAACCAACAAGGGTAGATTAATATTTCATAGAAGCACCGGAAGAGAACAAACAAGCAGCACAAACGTACCTTGGATGAAGACGCTGAACCGGTAATCGGAGCATGGCGAGATGCTGAGGATCCAGGCAAAGGCAAACAGATTAGGCCACATTAATATACAATTTGCTAAATGAAATAACACAGTTAACCACAGCATCAGATAAATGACTTCTTTACGGTCTTTTACTTGAAGCAACTCGATCTCAATGTATGAAGGATTCTCCTCCCTGAATAACTCTACAACTCCTACCTATTGATTCATAGGCAATTGTAACATTTATTGAACAAGTGCATTATATGCATGACATTGGTAGTATATCTATCTGCCTAGCTACCACCCTTGATGACCTGTTCTTTTGTAAACCTCAGCACAAGTTTCAATATAATTTGTTCTGTAAGCTAAGCATCACCTGTTCTACCAATATATATAATTTCTAATATGCAGTGCTGCAAAATCTCTAATATTGAAACCGTCATTTATTCAACAGGTTTCATATTGAAATTCGTTAAGATCTCGATAGCTAATACCAAATATTCAATAAATGACTACTCTCCAATATGCAGTACTGCAAAATCTAGAAAAGAATATAGTATTGACTACATGACATACAGACACCTAAGAACCAAAATAACCATTTTCTATGTAGACTCCTAAAAAACAACTGAAGGACAAAAGCTTTAAAGGCACAACAGCTCTTACCAGACATGACTGAAAATGGATGAAGCACACAAATTTTTCTCTTGCAGCAGTAGAAATGAAATTCACCTCTTCCAGCAGCATGCAATGGCAAGACCTGATTGAAACAAAGTGTAATTTTGATTTTTCCTGTAACACCCAAATCTTCACCCATCAGTGCCGGTAGATATATAAAGAGTGAGTGGAAAGAGGGCAGATGGTAGCTACAACGCGTGGAAGAAATTTTGTTTGGCAGATGTCGACCAGCAAGCAAAGCAACACGTGGGGCTTCATCCTCTCCAACCTGCTTGCTTGGCAGCTCGCCCTCAACCTACTTGCCTGGCGGTGGGCAGTGATGTCCATATGTCGGCACAAGTGGGCGAGATTTTCTTTGCCGGAGAAAATATTTGGGGGAATTTCCTTTTTTGGATGAGGACTGAAAAATTATTAGTAGTTTTTTTTCTTTTTTGGGCAAAGACTACAAAGAGATGATACACGTCCCAGCAGTTCTACCTAATCCACGTGGCATAGAACCCAGGCACTCCTTCCCCTTTATTAGTAGATAGATATACTAGGGACGGCGAGGCTGTGCAAGGCACGGCATGCCCAACGGTGGAATTACTGTGAACATAATTCCATTCGTTCAAATTGCACTATGAAAGAGTAGGCAAAAAAGAGTAACAACAGAGTATGCATTTGTGCAGAAGGCAGCAAAATTTTGTAATGGATGCAGGTTATTTCATGGCCAACAGAAAGTGCAGAATATTGTTGAGCAAACATATTAACTATTTTACACAACCATTCTCAAAAGAGAGGATTATTACACCTCTTAGTGGCAGACAATTATGTATTTTGTTGACATTAGACATTAAGAACACATCTAATGCCGACAATACACATGTCGTGCCATATGCTACCTACAATATTACATAAAACCCAGCAGACATTACTACTTGTTCAAAAGAGGAAACACAAAAGACTGGTGCATAGCATCCTTTTACACAGAAATACCAGAAAGCTAGTTCATGGTATCCTTCTTCTTGCTCTTCTTCACTGGGCTCTCCAACAACAGAGCTGCTCCAACTGCCAGACCAGGTGTAGAATCTGGGTCTTTCTCAACTTTGACAACAACATGACAACCTTGTTGCTTAGTTTGGGCAATAACTTCACAAGTAATAATCAGTTCAGGGTCCTTATCATTGGCTGCCATGGGAAGATCTGATGCAGCAGTTTCTGGTGAGTTTAGCTTGAAGTCAAGTCGTCTCTTCATGGACGAGGGCTGCGTGGAAGAATCATTCCCACCAATCGAAGAACTGATTTCATTCAGAACATTTTTCGTAGTTGGGCTAAAGAGCCGGGTGCTAGCTTGCTTGTCATGCACAAGTTCAGCAACAGTACTGCATTTCCCATTTATGTCCTCCTCAAAAGCCTGTACCATAGAAATATTCTGCATTGACACCAAAAATAGAACAGTGTAAACTTGTCAATGCTAATGAGTTGGTGAAACCAAAGAAAGCTTTATTCTAAGAGAACTGAGAATGTAGTAACACTGAAAATTGTGGTTCAGTCATGGTTAATGATCTTGTTACCGAATGTTTCAACGGTAGGAAAACGTAATAAGACAGATGGTCTTTTTAATGAGTGTTCCAGAAATGGTGCTAATAAGATCACTATGATATGACTAAGAAACAAAACAATGATGGACTGGTTAGAATGAATGACGATTTTTGTGGTAGCACGGCAGCAATTATTGTTATAGTGTTATGGTTATTTCAAGTTTTATTTTAACCTGAAGGGAATAACATAGCAAAACCGATCTTGTAAAGTGATCACATTTGAAAATTCCGAGGAAACCATAAAAACAGTAATACAAACAAGTAGGCAACTATGCATATTCTGTGATAGAATAATTGCAAATAATTGAGGTGTGTAACAAAAATGGATCCAAGAAAATATCTTCTTCAGAACAATAAAAATTATTGGTTTCATGCTTGAATCTCTTAGCATTACAATGAAAACAATCAGGCCTACCCACCAGAACATCAGCCTCCTCAACAATGTCCCTAAGAAAATCCCTGCCTGTTTTTGATGTAGGAGTTGATGTTCGCAAGGAAGCAGGCCTAGGTGCTCTTACAGGAGGTACTACTCTACGCGGATGAGAGAGCACCAAGCTTTTTGCCGAGCACGCTTATCTTTCCATGGCAAGATCTTCAGTACTCTTTCAGCTGCCTTATCAGATGAAACACTTACTGAAGTTTCTTCTTATGAAGCAAACTGATGAGCAGGACCAAATGAAACATTGGGTTTCAATCCATATGCACCAACAGATGCAGACAAATGATCAGTTACCTGATCTGAACCCCTGGACTGAGTAACAGTTGGAGCATCTATTTCTATGGTCATATGAGAGGCATTAATAACAGGCTCCTTAACTAACAGACTGTTTTTTCTTTTCCTAGACACATTGGGAACCTGTGCCAGTTTTTTCCTGCTGCTGATTTGCCTTTTTCTTATTTCTTTTATCCCTCCACTCGGCAAGCTTAGTTGATCTATCGATAATCACTATTCAATGTTTTTTCAGAGGCACATAATCCTTTTTCATCAGACATTGTACACTGTAAGCTAACTTATACGTACATACAACTGAACACTAATGAGTAGGAAAAACCAACAAAGGAGAAACAAGCTGAGAAAAAGATATAGGCATATCAGTAGAATACCTCAAGAGTAGCCATTTGAAAACTTTATGTCAGCCCTGAGCAATAAACAACAGCTAAAGTTAACAGCAAACGGTGCAGATATCACAATATAAAAAGAAAGTTAAAAAAATTAAAAAAATCGGCACTTTCACTGTAAGCTAGGCAACAAACCAACCCCTAGCTTCCGCGCAGCACAAAGAAACCTATTTCATCAGAAAAAGGCGCTAACAAAACAGAACCCTCACTTGATACGCGAACAAACACGCAAACACCAGGTAATTCTAGATCCACACCCCATGTCCCAACCAAACACAAACCAGCCAACAAATATCTACAAACTTTCTCAACAACATGACTTGTTTTTCTAGTTACATCTTACATTATAGAATACCATAGCATTTAATAAACTTATTACTCGTTGTCAAGAAATGTAATCTGTAGTAAAATTAAAGGTCTGCAAGAACATGCCGTGTGATAGACATGCAACCTCGTCCATTTCCTATGCAACACAGTAAAGAAGGTCACAGAAGAATGACTAAAGAAGGAAGTATGATGCGTTCACAAGGAGCTCCGGCAAATAAAACAAATCATACACTAATTTTGAGCTATGCAGACAGCATTACCATTAACATACATAAGTTTCAAGAAACCATGTGAGAAATATATATACCCATTGGAGGAAGTCACGCTTGGATAGTGTCAAGGTAGTAGAGTAGAGAAGATCAAACGATCAAGTGTGTGGTGGACATCAGATATACAGAGGAAAGACATGTGCACAAACAAATAAAGTATCAAATGTAGATGCAGCCTAGACGCACACGTGGATTGTGGAAGAAGTTAATATGCAAGACACCAAGCTGATAACTTTATTCCAATGGAAAAGACTTTTTGCATCATGCTCTTCTTATGAGTATAGAACAGGAGACAGAACTTGAAGATGATACCACAGATATAAAAAATAAAATCAATTTCTTCCTTCCCCACCTTGACACAACCAACAATTGCCTAAAGTAAACAAGTGCTTGGTCATGTACCTACTTGGCCAGGGATTCATAAGGATAAAATTCATTCACTTGGAAACAATAAATTTGCCAGCTTGTCTTTTGCACAATGTAGGAAGACCCAAAGAAAATACGGATAGGGTGGGGGGGATAAGAAGGAAAATGCAGTTGTCCAGATTTTCATATGAAACAACACGTGATTACTCTAACTTCATCTACATGGACAGAAACACCATTAACAGGCATGAGATGAAAAAGGCATGTGAGTAGTACATGTGTCCTCTTTAAACAAACATGAAACAACCCTGCAGTTTCAAGGCAGCAGCAAGTTAAGCCTAAATTTTTCAATCCGATTTACAGGCCAAAAACGCTGAGCTAGCTGTCAATCTAAACCTAAACACTGTAGGTTATCAGATGAATGGTGCAGCTGAAAAACAACAGAAGAGAAAGTGAAGGGTGCTACTGTAAACAAGTGCCTGTGTAAATGAGGATGGAAAAATGTTCAATGCGTACACAAGAAATGAGCATTTAAGGAGACAACATATATATATGCATATGCATCTATCTCTATCTCTGCACGAACCCGTAACCAAAAAGATGTAAAATTTAATGCAAAACACAGTAGTATGTGCATTGGAAAACAGCTGTCCCAGTTCACCCGTCTGATGAACCAAACAACCCCTACAATGCAAAATATACTGGAAAAAAAACACAAACAAACAAACAAACATAACATATCATAGGGAAATAAATGGCGCGCAGAACTAAAATTATTCACCATATCTGCGACATATTTCAACTTCTCACCACCAAGTCACCAACTACTTGAATAGACAAATAAAATAAAACAATTAAGGCCTACTAAACAGTATCACCTTCACCAACATGCATAACATGAAGCATCAAGAACTCTCTTTTCCTTATCAGCTTTTTTACAGGTTGTTTATCTGAATGTTTACTTCCTCTGTATGAGGTTATTTCTCAAACTGCGGACAACAAAACAAAAATTCAAAGGATGATAAATGAGATGCATAAAGACAATTAGGAGAAAATTAAAGACCCAAAACTTGAAAAATGACAGAACCAGTTTATTTACTAAACATTGTTTTAGTTCTATTGAATGCCCTGTTTGCTGATAATATCATTCATAGTACATCAAATGAAAATATCATTTCCAAAAACAAAAACACCATTCAACATGAAACCTTGAAACCACAAACTACAACAAAGAAGACTTTTTCAGTCGCTACAGTTCTGCACAAAAGCATTTCTGCAATTGAACTCCAGAGGTTTGCAGAACAAGTTTATTTATAGGCGAGGGATTATGTAGAAAACTTCATATATAAATCTGAAATAACCAAAATCAAAATCTTCTCCCACGTAAATGGCATATGAAGGGTTGAGGGTGGAAAACCTCATGAAATAAACATGAAATAATAACAAAAGCAGTTATTTCCACCACAAATGGCAAATGAAGTTCACAAAACTGAATCTTATACTACACATGCGCCCAAACGACAAAGACCATACATAACTCAGCTGTATAAAAAACCTAGCAACATCTCAAAAGATCAAGCCTCGAAATAGAACACAGCTCCCAGGGTGCAACAACAAACATAACTAATTCTGAACAATAGAAGGGCTAAGCAAGACAAGCCAAGTACCAAAAGCTCTAGACTGCAGCAACAAAATCTCCTATTAAATATGTATATAAAAAACAGAGCACAACCAAAAGCAAAAAAAAAAAAAAATAAGAGCACCAAACATGGTGAAAATAGTATTCTTTTTATTCATGCAAACTATAGTGAGGGTGAAGAGAAAGAGCGTGAATCAATGAATTATTGCTAATTTAGGGGAAATACCAAACAAAAGGTAAATGAAAACCACAACGAACAACAACTCACAATCGGAGCCAAACTTTGGGAGATATTATGTACCAATGGTCATCAAAATGAAAGTTCCAGCAGTGTAGATTGTATAAAAGTTAATGAAAATGGAGAAGCTTTAGATCATATCTAGAGGAGAATAAAAATAAAATTAAAAGGATATGGACATTGGAATGGTTAATCACACGTTCACCCAAAAGATCCCGCCACATTTGCAAGATAGAAGATGCCCTAGTGCTCACACTGTCTTGCTCACCCTATTGCCTAGACTGAAGATTGTGCATCTCTAAGAAACGAAGAACCGGAAATGGAAGGACTGGGCAAAACAGCAACAGCCATTCTGCTTTTCAGCAGTCAAAACAACAATCTGAATTCCCAATTATGTTAATCATATCACGGAAACTGTTCAAGCCTTTGGTTCTAAGATTTTCAAAAGGTATCTTAGTAACTATTAGTTTCCATTAGGAATAGGTAAACTAATGGTATAATATTGGTCTTGCTCTCGCCACACATCCTAGCACATATATCACGAGAAATTGGTAAGTCCAAAAAAAGAAGGTAATTTACTTGAAAGTGCATCGTTATTAACGTTAAACATATACTTATTTTCGTTCCTATATTCTAAATATTAAACTTGCACCAGGCAGTTACATTTGTGTCATTTTGTGCAAGATGAGAAAAATGTATGGACCTTCTACACAACTCAACTGGCCTTCAAGTCCTGGCACATCAAGAATAAGAGGATCTTTCAAAAAAGTACCATTTAGTTCTGTGCTCAAGGATACACCTGCAACAATAGATTAAAGTGAAACATCATCCGTCAACGCAAACCAAACAACAAAAAAAATAGAAAGAAACAAGTATTTTGCTGTTGAAGGTAGTGACTTTTAGGTTCATGGCAACGATGACAGTGGGGTCAGAAATATTTTAAGTAATGTTGGCCCGTGGATTGCGAGTTGTTCATTCCAAAACTTCATGATTACGGCTCCTGTGAGTAGAGTATCATGGTTTCATATTTATTTCAGTATGTATAGGTATTAGATACATAAAAGAAGCATGAAACTGAACATGTATGGATTACTCGTCGTTTGGTTTTATTACTTTTGCCAGATTGCTTATGGTCTCTGCTGCTTTTGTGTCCAAGGGAAGACCACCAAACAAAAATCTCAAATGACTAAAAACAACCATGCTAACTATTCGAGCAAGTTAGCTACCAGGAAAGAGGAGTTGAATAAACCTTGAAATAAGTTTCCTTCCTTTAGAAACAGAAGCTAAGCAGAAAATAATGTCATCCATGGGAGCTAAGTTAACAGCACTACTACTCTTTCCAAGGGGATCAACAAGATGATCGAAGAGAGGCTGCAAAGCCTTCTAAGAGAACTTGCCGCCTCCGCCTGAGCTGGGCACCACCGTCATTCGGCTGACTGAGCCGCAAGAGCCTGTGAACATCATCAACGTCAAGAATAAGAGAAAGACCATCCTCAATCATAATTCTAGCAGCAAACATAGGTTCTTGTTCCAAAGGTTTATCAGAACTTTTCTGTTCTCCAGCTCCATCACCACAAGCTGATGCAGGAGGATCAGCTTCAAGAAGAGCATGAGGCCTGCAAATGGAAGAAAATGACGGCCTTCCAAGAGCATCCACCTGTATATGAGGCTGAGAATCAGTACTATTACGCGATCGAGCAGATGCGTGCATCCCTCAGGTGGGATAGACATTAACGATAATTTGAACTGGATTCAGCTGCATTCTTTGCAAGGCGGGCTTAGTGGTAATAATCAACAATATACAGGTCATTGCATTGAGTTGCAGCATGCTGAATTATAAGAATGCTTTCAATCTCCTCAGCAGTCATATACTTGGAACTGAAATGAGTTATCATATAACTTAAAATTAAATCTGACCTCATGTCGCAAGAGGCATTCGCATGACGCGGAGTCAATAATTGCTGGAATAGCTTTCTCACCATCAATGGTTACGAATTCCAAAAAATTGCACAACACTCATGCATCCCTTCATCTTCATTTGAAATGGTCGCTATGAACTATGAAGGACACAAAACATAAACAAAGTAGTCAATAAACAAACCCGACAAAGCTAGCATGTGATAGCAAGTATACAAGACATGCCTTTGCTCATTTACAGAAGAACATCAAGCAACTGCATGTAACGGATCAAGTGATAGAAAAGGCGAAGAACATCTAAGACCCACTTTATTAACTCCACAATTTTTCAGTTGTTCAATACAATTCACAGCATGTTCACAGCCCCCCTCCCCCCCTAAACTTAATACCAACGTATATAAGTCAGCAATTTTCAACCATAACATTTAATAACAAACCCACAAAGAAATATTTTGGAATTTAAATACATGCCAACGGTAGACAAAACTTTACCTTGTCATAAGTAAGGAGATTTGCATCATCATCTTCGCCCGCACTACCTTTTACCACTTAAACCTCTGTTTTCATTCTATCAACAAGAACCTCCACCATTTTTGTGGATTTTTTCTTTAAACTCAACATTAGTACCACAAAGAGCCAATACCCTCAATAAAAGGATATCAACCTACAAAATGACAATTTAAAAAAAAAATTGAAATAAAATATAACTGATGATTTGTTGTCATGAGCTTCAAAGTTCAAACGCTTCTTCTGACCATGCTATGATTCAGGAGGAGCTCCGATCTGCAAAAAAATAATAATAACAAAAGATTAAATCAAAACTGCAGAATTCATTAATAAATTCACCATTGATCATTCAAACTAATAATTTCAAAAACTACAGAAGGAAAAAAAAACAAAAACAAAACAACAACTTTGACTGCCTTTCATTTTTGGTATTCATTTGGCATAAACAATTAATAACCTTACCTTTTCATCACCATAAATTGACAGCATAAGAAATAAAGAACGCAATTGTCAAAGAGGACAAAGCAATAACAAAACCAGGGAATGGGATTAAAGTATGAAACTGTACAGACGGTGAAAAAGAACGATTTGACGGTAATACCTTCGGAAAAGAAGAGAGTCCTTCCAGCAATAATGAGAGAATTGAAGGGTAGAAGGAGAAGGATAAGGACCGCAACTTATATGACGTGGAGAAGAAATTGGGTGTCTTCCGCAAACAATCACAGCAAATGCTACATGGCAAATAGATGACGGTGACGGCAAATGCTACACAACAAATAAGTATGACAAATAAATGTTTTATCAATTAGAGTTAGATCTTTTAGCACTGCATTTACGATGACGTTAAGCAGTTGGCCAGGACCCGACCATTTACGGCTTCGTTCTTCGCTATCGCAAGACGGTCCCCAAGGCGAGATAAAAATGGTATTCGCGTCCGACTATCGATTGACCTGTTGTCATTACACTTATAAGGGCGGTGGGGCCACCTATAGATCCTCTGGTAGTGATGCGAAACAATGCTCCACGTGGGAAAATCGGCAGCAGTCTGGCGAGGACTCACCCATTCTAAGGGGGTCCACATGGGACAAGTCCTGGCCAAGTCCAGGCAAGGACGCCAGTCCATTCTAAAGGGTGAGAATGTCTTGTCAACTCGGGTTATCCATTTTAAACCAATCGATGACGACGGTCTAAATAGTTGAGCGGACAATTTATGATTCGTTTAGCGCTACTATGTCCAGGGTTTGGAGGCGTTATATTTATACTCTGCATTTTTCAAAGTCGATAAGAGATTTCATACAATATTTTCGAGTTCCCCGCTTCTGATTCATTACAAGTGTCTTACGATCATAAAGTAATGATTGTTGTATATTGGGAGACGATTGCGATTACAGTGGACACGAATTCGGCACAAATTCATGTTAAGGATAGAGTGCCAACTCGCCTCAATCCATAAGTTTTTGTCTATTCTTTTCTTGGCATTCTTCATTTTTCAACATCTATGTCTTGTTTAATTTTAGTCAAATTTGGCGTTGACGGCATGTTAAATGGATTAAATGTGCCAACAGGTATGAGGCCACATCTGACTCAATCTTCATATGTTCGAGTTGGATATTAAGGTCATGCCCATTTTTAGGATCTCATGGAGCTTAGCACTCTTTAATTCACATTTGACTCAAACGTGTATTGTTAAACTCGATTGGACCAGCTTATTGCTATGGAAATAGATATTCACTACATTTTTCACAACACACTCTTATCACCATTGATTATGGTGAGCTCAACATCAAATAATTAGACATACACACTATTCAATGGTTTGATCACATGTTGTGGCACTTTCGAATATGGATATATCATTATCCTTATTAAAATATACTATTTTACCAATTGTAAGATGACACCACCTTGAAGGTCACCTCCCGGGAACCTCGCCAAAGAAGGTGGTGTGATAAGTAATTTTATTGTGTTTTTTTTTTTTTTTAGGGAAACGATCTTTTATTATAAACCAAAATTGAAGGTCCACATTTTAAAGAAAATAAAATAAAATTATAAATTTATTACATCATGCAACATTTTATCTGAGAGAAAGTTCCAAAAGTCATAGACATCGCTTATTTCTTCCAAAAAAAACACCAAAGTCCTCCTACAAATCCTCTCGCTTATACAACAAAGAGATTCCAATACTCTATTATTAAGAATTTCCACTGCCCTGTTACTGGTACACATGGGCTCCATGATAAAAAGGATGTCGGACTTAGATGAGCCAATCGATTTCAAGTGCCTATGAAAGCCACTAGAGCATGCTCCTTGCCAATTCCATGTTAGGATCCTCATAAAGAATTAAGTGGAATGAGGTAACTGTGAGTGATGTGCCTCCCCACCCTCAGATAACAGATTAAGCCCGTAACCTTCATTCACATTATCCTCATATGCAGCCAACTGTCTAGAGTCAGGTGGAATAGTTTTGACATGGTCTCCGGGACGTTGGGGAGGTGTTGTAGATTCAATGTTAGCAAGTATGGTATGAACCGCTTTGTCACATGGGTCTAAATGTCTTTTTGGCAGCATTAATAAGACAAAGATGTTATTGTTGTTGAAGACTTCTTAGCAGTGGAAGTATGTTTGATCTGCTGTCCCTGAGCCCCAAGCTCGGCAGTATGTTCCTTTCGCTTGCTTAATTCAAGTGTAGTATCCACCTTATCTCTACTCCTAGGGTTCTTGCTGCCTAGCTTACCTCTGCTGCTTCCCGCCACTCATGCTTGTTCTTGTGACTGGTCCTTTGGGACGTATGCTTATGAAACTATTTACTTATAGCCTGCCCTTCACGTGACTCCACCTACCTCACACGCTCCCTAAGCTCCCTTACCTCATCAGGAACGGCATCCATATCATCCACCTCGTTTTTCTTTCTGTCTTCCTCTACGAGAACATCAAATCTGGACCCTCCCACCTGAAGCACATGTGTAACACCCCGATTTTTGCAATGTTGTTTATACAAGGACATTATAGGCATTTGTAAATAATTGTCACGGTAATTATTATTATTATTATTATTATTATTATTATTATTTTTTTTGCTTACATATAGGCAGGAGACTATATCATCTGGAAAATGTTGATAAACATTTAATAGAGAATTGGATAATATATCATGATACTAGTGTAGTAGTTATGATAAATGAGATAGTTTTAAAATATAATTTGAGATTATTCTTTTTGGCAGCCCAACTCCACACATGGTGATCTCAACTAATAGACATAACGTATAAAGGATGTAGGAGTAATATTAAATTTCACTAATTTCCTAGCATATTTACTGTTCATTATTCCACCAAAGACGACAACGGAAGAAATTTCAATAAATAAGAAACGGATGTCTTTATTACCTCTTTGAACTCCAAACTTCGACATGGAACTTGTGTATAAATACTTAGTTTCTTTTATAATTATAAAGCATGATATATATAACGATGTCCTCTTTCAATTTCCGTAGTTTGATAGCTGAAACCGCTGCCATGTTCAGCCACCATTCTATTTTAACCACCCCATATCCATTTTCAGAGCAACTACACCACCATCATAAGGGCCGCTTATATCACCTTCTATCACCAAATTCACCATGAGAGTCTGATCGCTATATTCATGCAAACCCCAAATGCTATTACCGTCATAATCTCTAAGGGCATCGAAGCAATCTACTAGCTAATTAACAGGCAGTCTTCATCGAGTCGTCGACACTTTCGTAGTTGCCCCAAAAGAAACAACCCGGGTGAAACTAATATTTGATTCCGTCGTTCTGCGGGTAAGAAGTTAAGAACGTGACTACTTTATCTATGGTGACTTTTAGTTAAAGGGATGGACGAGTGTCTGTTGGAATCGTTAACTTGTGAAAAATGGAACTTATTAAAGTGAGTTGTTTGCTGAAAGATCGAAGAAGCTGGACAAGGGTTTGGGGAAGGTAGTACGTCAGAAATAAAAATGATTATACGTGAAATGATTTGGGAAATGAAGTTGTGTTACCTTAGAATGAAGGTCGTCAATCATAACAAAGGTTTTCTTATTTTATGAGGATTAAATCTCACATGTCTCTGTCAAGAAGATTGCGGGGCATTTTCTATGAAAGCCGCTACAAGTGATACTCGGATGATAAGTGAGTCTTTTATTTTGATATAAAGTCAAAGTGTGTTTTTTTTAATTATTTTCAAGTATTTTACTTATATTAAAATGATGTTTTAAACTCGGAAGTCGTTTGAATGATGTCTTAAAAACAATAAAACATTAACCGCTTTTGGTAGTCTGCAATCACCAGAACTATAAAACCTGGTATACTTGGAATTGACGGATATTACTTGCTCGCCGCTTTCTCTCTTCGTGACACGAAAGTGTCAAAGCTCGTGGTGGCTAGGGGATTAGAGTTCTCGCTTCAGAGAACGGCTAGTCACCGGTCTCGAGCCTCTTGACTCAAGCCTTTCCGACAAGAGCTGTCTTTCACTCACTGTAAAGAGTGGGGACGGTACCTTTCCCCAAGATTCATGCTACATCCGGGAAAGCAAGTGTGGCGATTGATTGCGCGTGGGTCCTGGGCATGGACATGGTTGGTTTGAGCCGTGTAGGAGGTTTGCACGGTAAAAGTTGATTCTTTTCCCTGACAATCGGCCGGAGTTGTCAGGCATGGCTAGTTCTCGTGGAGTGCGGTTGAAATCCCTGGGTAAAATTGGCGTTTGGGCGGTACTTGACTCATCGGCTCGGCCAAAGCTGGTGCTTGTAAAATAAACTCGCCATGTTTTTCCTTAATGCTCGTGCACTTCAATATTGAAATTTGTACTTTTCATTTGTTCTATCAACTAATAAAAGACTTCCGCTGTTATTTGTAAAAGTTGATCAAGATATTTTATTTATATATATATATATATAGTATAACACTTCACACGCGCAGCTATACATCACTGGTACTTTCTTTGTGCCTTCGTTTTCTTTGTTTCTTTGTCTCTTTTGTTTTTTTCTTTATAAATATATGTACAGGTTTTTGATCGAGATCCGAGGAAGAAAAGAAATTGATGTTGTGGATTAGACTGCGCATACTGAGTTAGTTAGTCATGAATCTTGTGATTTTATTTGTTTTAATATTTTAATGGAAATAGTTAGTGTTTTATGTAAATTTGATTTGTGGTAATATTGTAATAAATTTCGAGGTATTATCAAATCATTTGTGGATTTATTGAATTATTTTTTTGAGGAGTTTAGTTTTGTTATTGAAGTCGCGGCGAGAGCTTCGCAACCCCTCCTAGAATGACCCCAGTGGACCTAGGGGTCGGGAGTAGGGTATTACAACATGGGTCTGTTCGATTGAGGCAGGTTGTTGAATATGTGTCCTAAACCCAATCGGGTTGGACCGGATCAGACCGGGTCGGGTCATTTACAGCCTATTTAAGTTCATGTAATAACTTTATTATGATTAATAAAATCACTTTTGTTATTATATACTTTGTTTATTTAATAGACCAATTTGTAATATTGTGTATATGATAACGCTCTTAGTATTAAACTGTGATAGAGAAACCATGATAGCGATTATGGTTGATGAGATCTTTAATCACTTTAATAAGTTTGATACTTAAATGTCTCTAGGTTTATGTATTTAGGGATGACAATTTTGATCCAACCCGGTGGATATCCACCCGACCCTACCCGTTAGGGTAGGGGAGGGTATGGGTTTAATTTTTCAAAATCCGCCGCGGGTAGGGTAGGGTATGGATATGTGATGTATACCCGTCATAATACCCACCCGACCCATGATAAATATATATATAATGACTACTTCTGTTACATAAAAAATAAAAAACAACTAAACAAATGACAAAAGAGAAAAAGAAAAAAATTAAATGTCATTTAGATACACTATTATTCTCCTTATATATCAACTGTCGATGTCGAAAGTCTTGTTTTTTTTCTCCCAATCGATTTAGTCGTGCTGTCAAAATCATGGTTAAAAGGTGGGATATATTTTTTTTTATAATCTTTTGCTTTTTTATTTTTATGAATGTATTTTTTCAATATAATCTATTCTAACATTAACATCTATTGGCAAACCAAAACATGTGTCAATACTGTTACAATGTATAGTAGTATTTTTTTCCACAACTAATGCCGCAAAAATCAAGGTTGATAGGTGAGAATTTTTTTTAATCTTTTAGTTTTTAATTAATTCAGTGTATGTGTAATCAGTGGCAAACCCATGAAAAGTTCTCAGCGGGGGCATCGGTGCAAATCGAAAATGTAGTGGGGACATTAGTAGTGTTTAATCAAATTTCCGGATCTCAGTGGGGGCACTGCCCCCACCCAATGGCTATAGGTCCGCCCATGTGTGTAATCTAATATATTTTAAAAATACTATCTTGAAACTCGTAAGAAACTTATTTTTGTTAAGGAACTAAAAAAAATCTATTTATGTTTTTGTGTGAAGATAAGCAAATTTTGTCACATGTATGATATTTTGAGAGTCTAAGTGATTTTTGCCATGAATTTCATTTATTTAATAGTTTGTACCCCTAAAAAATAGTTTGTAGGATTTACACGTCATTTGTTTTAAGAATTCAACACATTTAGATACACATGGACAAGGAACAAACACCTTCAAATATCACGTTCTAAGGATTTAACACATATTTTAAGACTTGATGTTGAGTATTTACGTCAATCGTTATTAGTTAAAAAAATTTATTATATGATTTTTTGAAGTTCAATTGTAACAGAACCATATATCCATGGATATCCATTGACCCGTGGATATCCATGTGGGTAGGGCATGGGTAAAAAAATTTCTACCCGCATGGGTAATGGGTAGAAAAAAAATTGAAGGGTAGGGTATGAATATAGCAAAACCCGTGCCCACCCGTACCCATTGACATCCCTCATGTTAAATAGGGCTTTGACAGTGCGAACAGACTAGCACATATTAAATGTCTTCTTTCTTTAAGGGCAGGGATAGATCTCGTCTATCGAAGTGTATTGACACTTGACCGCAGACGCGGACGCATTATTAGAAATGCGTCGTTTAGGATCGACCCACTTACATCGCGTGTCACATTATGTGACGGTTGTGTAATTATCTTTAGGACCAGAGTCTACATGGCATCATGGTGTGGATTGTCATACTTTGACACTATTGAGGTTTCCCTTAGCCATGGGGCGATTATGCGATAGTGATCGGGTGTGATATTGAAGCATGCGGAGTATACATGTAAGGTCGTCTGGGAATCGCGTACCCTAAGAGTATGAGTGAATATCCGAAAGGGCCTTCCCATAAGGAATGTCTAATTCTCGTGAATCTCTGCAAAGTGGGAGTAAATGAGTTATTCCGAGGGAGCTTGATATCCAAATTATGGGATACGATCAAGATACGATCGTATAGATATTACTACAGTGATAGGATTCTATTTACACGCTAACCAAGCACATGAAAGGTAGTAGTCATTGCGTATTGACTCTTCCGATGATTGGGGGTCATGGACGTGTTGCCAGACGCTATCCATGATCGTTAGAGGTGAAGGGCATTTTTGTAATTGCACCTTACGTCTACGGCCAACATATTCGGAAGCCTATCGGGTCACACACATATGAATGTTGAGTTGGATTAAAATGCGGTTATAGTTGATGACCAGATAAGGAAAGTTTAATCTCAATACAATAAAAGTTATAGTGGTAAATTAATATAGAGGCATTTATTTATTATGAAATAAATCAAATACAAGATATTAATTATATTATTAATTAAAAAATATTTCGGAAGCCAATAAATTGGCTAAATAGGCTCAAGTCACTAGTGTATAGGATACACTTGGATTGTGCAATTTAATTAATAAGATTACCATAATATTAATAATGGATATTAATTGATTTTTGGAAAATAGAATTATGGTAATAAGATAAATATATTCAATATAAGATATTGACAATAGTTAGTTTATTTTTTTTAATATAAGATATTAAAATAAAAGAGATAAATCAATTATGGAGATTTTCCTTATTTTATTAGGAGAAAGTTTTTTAATCTCTTCAATTTATTAAGAGCTAATCCCGGTCAAAGCTTCGTTCTTTAAGATCAAGAATCTTTGTCCTCCTTGTTATATATTTATTGTTTAAACGAAGTCGATCCTTGGATCGGAAATCAAATTTTAATTTTCCGATGCGCTACTCGTTTGATTTCTTAATACAGGTATGGTCTCTTTTACCAGGGTTTCAGCTGATTTGTGTCTAGTTGTAGTCATTTTCTCCTTCTCGAAACTATCATCCACGGTCCATAAGGTTTCTCAGCTGTTGGTCCTTATGGCTCAGCTTGCGTTTTCTCAACTGCTGGTGCTATATTGTTCATCTTTGATGCAACAAGGAGGCTAGGGCAATCCTTATTGACATGCCCAAATTTTCTGCAACTATAAGAGGCCGGGGCAATCCTGCTTCGTTCCTGCATCATCATCTCGGCATATGGAAACAAGTGTACAACAATAAATGAGTAAACGGGAGTACGTAGTAAAATGAAAAAGCACCGAATCGACAACAAAAAAAAACCACTTATATTTATCATTACTACCACATATGTATAAAAAACCAATCTCTTTTACTAGTTTCACTAGTAAAACTCAACAAACAAAAGGATATGTTACACACAAAGTCTAAGGACTCTTTACGTCGTGAGAATACCCCACAACATACCTTCAACTCCTCACATGGAATGATGTGGACACATTTGAAATATTACCTAGTTCTTACGGGTTGCGAACAAGTTGTCTCACCAAAGACCAAATTGTTTAGTAAAGATACTACAGCCGTCTCAAAATGTAAATTTGTTTAGTTTTGTCCAATATGTAAATCCATTTAAAAAACAAATAAAACATTTATTTCATTTTTATCTTTTTACCTCTTATTTATTATATTACCAACCACTTATCACTGGTTTGCATTAATAATAATCAAATGTCATTTCATATTTGCATAATGTGCATCGGTTCAATTGTGAGCTAGACTATAATTTGATATGGAGACCAGTGTTCAAATTCTGTTAGACAAAACAAAAATGTCATGTCATATTTTTTTCATCAAAATTATTGACATGTCATATAACCAATTTTAATAAAAATACTTAAATTTTAGGAGTATTAATTTTTTTTGCCCACTATCCTAAATATAAGTGTTTCGGTGGAACCCCTTCGTGTCAGCAGCGTAGTTGTGTATATTCCGACAACGATATTCCGGCAACGAAGAAACTCCCGTGTCGAAGAACGGTGTACGCACGATCTGCCGAGTATGGCAATGCGATTTGGGTTGGCATCAAGCTCTCTGCGAGATTTATTGTGATGTTTTGATTTTTTTGCTTTTAAAAAATTACATGTGAAATCGATTGACGGCGGTTTATGGGGTTTCAGGCATATGATTCGTAGTCATGTTCGTATCAACAATTTATCAGGCGTCTGGACTTCTCTACGTGGTCGGTCTTATTGCAGGTACAAAAATTTCTTGTGATTTTGCGGTGAAATTGGTATTATATATGTTGATCTAATTATATGATCATGTGCAGCAAGTCTCTATCTTCTCGGGTCCCGGAAGACTCTGCAGATTCACTGCTGAAATCTAAAGGTTCACCCTTTCACCTGATTTACCTTAATTCATTGTACCGGAAATATTTGGTAATTGGTATAGAGGAAGTGATTCCCAATTGTGTATTGGTCTGCAGTCATTGCATTTTCGGCGGCACCATCAACATTTGGCTTATGGGCACTCTATGTGTATCAGTAAGTCTAATCTGTATTGGATGTGCTATTTTATTTGCCTCTCATCTCCTAATACATTTTTCATATGCTTGCAGCTATGATTTCCTCTACTTGAGGTAAGTTGTCTACTATTTTGTAAAAAAATCATAGGGTGGTGTTATTAGATGTTTTGCTAGTTTATTTTATGACATTCATTTCCTCTCATGTGTTTTGAATCCCTTACAGATACGATATTTGAAACGCTAAGCAACACGGATATAAAAACAAACTGTTATTCCCATTTTGAGACCTTTTTGTTTGGATGTTTGCAACACTAACACGCTAGTACTAGCTGGATTTTCAAATGGAGACCTCTCTCATAGTCGTCTCTTACAGATTTCATTAATTTTCTAATCATATATGGATTGTTCTTCGATGCAGTTTCATCTAGATAATTGTAGGAACATGTGGGCTTGTGCAGTTTTTTTTTGTTTTTGTAGATTTAGTATCGAAAAGTAATTAAATGTGAGTCCGTTTTGAAATTCAATATATTTGATGATCTATTTTCTGTTCTATGCTGTTTCATTTGGTTTAATAAATTTTGGGTGTTTTCTTTTAATCTCTCTGATTGTTACTGTAACTGTTTGTATGAGGATAGAAGTACAGATAACTCGTGTTTCTATTTTTGTAGCACAGTGAGTTTTGCTTATTATTTTATGCAGAACATTATACGTGGAGAGGAAGGCTGAGAAGGAGGTCCTGGAGTTACTGGGGAGGCTGGACAGGTCTCTCTCTTTAATTTCTCATATAGCCTTGAACCTGTCATATGTCCATGCCAGTTTTGAAGACATTCTTTCGTCCAAATTCCCTTTTTACTCTTGATTTGTTTTTTCTTTAGATCATTAATTTCCATTAAAACTGAAGCTATTACAACAATTACCCGTCATAGTTCGATTGTCATATGACAATTTCTAACTAACAACAGTCATTATTCATGTGAGATTACAATGTAAATATTACCCGCCTCTCAGCTTTAAAAAATAAATTCAAAATGGAATAAAACTCTCCATTTCTTTTAACCATATTCCACTTGCCATGTTCTTGGTTCGTAGGATGTACTATGCTAAATTAATGTTTATTTCTGTATGACAATGATAGATACTGTTAAAGAACATAACTTTCTATATTAGTGCTCATGGTAGTGTTGGCTAATGTTTGTTTCTTATTTGTGTTGTGCGCCGCCCTTGATTTGTTAGGGCTTAGTAGGGTGTCCTTGTTTAGTCTCCTTAATCATAGGAGTTGGTAGGGGGTAGGACTCTAGTATGTTTTCTCCTATTTAAGAGTCTGTATCAGCATCTGTGCAAACTGAGAGTGATAAATATTTCTTTTCCTTTTCTCTTCTAAAATTGACACTGTATTAAGACCATTAAGGGATCAACCTAAATTCCTTATCATGAATTACCGAGCAGCAATGACTGGGGAGAGAAGCCTTAATTCATCCTTGTCTATAAACACATCAGATCAGACATCTTCGGATCATCTCCCCACTAGAGATGAAATATCCACAAATTCCTCGTCTATCATGTCAACCCACGTAAAAAGTAAAAACTCACCGGGAAAAATAAATTGGAATGGCCTGAGACCGTAAAGCTCGACATTGACGGCAAAGGAAAATTAGGTACTTATTGCGGAATGTTTAAAACCTCCGGTCAACGACCCAAAATTGCATACATGGAAGCCAAAGCCAAGGAATCAGAGAGGCTCACAAGTGAAAGGGGAAAGACCTATCAAACTTCAATTGATCCAGGCCATAAGAGTAATCCTGGACTGCTAAATTTCACTAAGAGCACTTGCAGTAGATACTGTAAAACAAGACAAATCTGTAAAATAGAGATTTAAATCATCAAGATTTACTAAAAATCATCTACAGTAGAGTCTCTATTCAAATATTTAAAATACAGAATTTGTAAATTTTGAGCTACATGTAGTGCATGAAATATAGATTCTTTATACAATTTATACCTTGTCGTTAGTCTGATGCATTTACTCAAAATAGAGATTCTGTAAAATAAAGATAAGTGGTGATCTATACTATTAAATCGAGAATATTTTTAGAGTAGCTGATACAATGCTCTAAGGAGCAACTAAAGCAATTAAACCAACTCCTTTTTTTTTTATCAGAATCCTCTTGATCTGATTTGTTCCTCAGGGTAAGGCTCCGGTTGGGTGTAAGTGGGTTTTCACTATAAAAATACAGGTCTGATGGGTCTATTGGGAGACATACGGCAAGGCTGGTTCCCAAGGTCTATAGTCAAACTTATGGGATTGATTATTCCGAAACTTTTTCTCCGGTGGCAAAATTAAACACATAATTTGTTTTCCATAGCTGTTAACTTGGATTGTCGGCTTTACCAATTAGTTGTGAAGAATGCTTTCCTCCATGGCACTCTTAAGGAGGAAGTGTTTTTGAAGTTATCTATTGGTTTTGCTAACAAACTAGAAAGAAAAGTTTGCAGGTTAAAGAAGTTCTTGTATGGACTTAAAGAGAGTCCTCGAGCCTTGTTCAAAAGATTTATGAAGTTTATGTTGAAGCTAGGTTTTTCTCAAGGCTTATCAGATGACATTTTGCAAAGAAAGGTGTTGGTGGTAGGGTGACAGTCACTATCGTGTATGTAGATGATATCATTCTGACACGGGACGATCACTCTAGAATTGTAAAAGTAAAGAAAGATTTTGCAGTTGCGTTCAAAATAAAGATCTCTGAAAGTTGAAGTATTTTCTTAGCATGGAAATAGATCAGAGGAGGGAATGTGTGTTAGATTTTCTCTAACTAACATGTATGGTGGGTGTAACCCTGCCAACACGCCCATGTAATCAAATTTGAAATAACATGATGTTAAGAATGAGGCTTTAGTGGATCAGATTTTGGAGGGGAAACATATATTTGTCCCACACAAGATCGGACATTGCTTTTGCCGTAGGTGTGGTCTGTCAACACATGCAGGCTCTAGGCTCCAAGTAAATCTCACCAACTAGCTGCCCTCAGTATTATAAGGTACATGGAGGGAACCATTGGTTAGGGGTTGTTCTATAAAAAAAGAAGTTAAAGAAGTGTGGAGGTGTTCACAAATGCGGACTGGGCAGTATCTAAAGAGAGAAGATCCAGCACTGGATATTGCACATTTGCGTGGAGTAATCTTGTCACTTGGCGGAGCAAGAAACAAAACGTAGTTGCTAGCACAACTTTAGGTCTTGTAGAACTCTTATCCAGATCCTTCACAAACACCTGAGGCCATGTCCCTTAATGCAGCTTCAACACTACTTCTAGACATGGTGGGTTGTTTCTTACATCTCCGCGTAACCATGTTACCCCATAAGTAACTACATAAGTGTTGAAGAACAGGGGTTTATTTGTCTTTTTCCGTTTTGTTATTAAGTAAAAGGCTGTGGCCGCCTAGGGTTTAGGGTATGTATTATTTTCCTATAATCTAGGAAGAGTAGGCTACAAGTAATTTTTTCCCTATTTAACTGACTGCGGCGTTGGTTGTATGCAATCAGTTGAAATTGAATAAAATATTTTCCCTTCTTGTCTATTATTCTCAACATGGTATCAGAGCCTAAGTCCTCATAAAACCCTAATTTTCTGAAACCCTAAAATCCTCAATGAATTATTGAGCGGGCGAATGGCCTATTTAGAATGATTTAAACAAATTCTTGGCCTAAAAGACTATTTTAAAATGGGCAAAATGACTTTTATATCCTTCTTTACTTCCCTCGCCTCATCTTCTTTTTCCTTCATTCGTTACGTCACCTTCGATTTCCTCCATTAACACCATCTCTTCCACCCGATTCAGTCCATAAACACCATCTCCCATTCTTTTTCCTTCTTCTTTCTTCATCTTTCACGATTCACAACAACAAAAGGCTGGAAAATCGCAGGTTCAAGGTTTCAGGGGGGTTCAGGCGGGTTTTTCGACGTGTTTAGGATTTAGGCTTCAAGGTTCAGGGATGAAATGAAGGTATTTTGGATATAAAATCAGGATTCAACCTTAATAACCAAGATTTTTTTGAGACGGTCTATATAACCCCAGCACCCTTATTGAGCACCTTTCACCGGGGAACTGACTACCCCCTCTTCTGCACAATCTGGTGCTACCTCTAGATCAGGAGCAGCCACCAACGGAGAGATGCAAAATCCACTAATACTCCGTCTACCCTACTTGTTTCCCACAAGCTAAACGGCAGGAATTATCTTGAATTGTCTCAGACCATCAAGTTAGCCATTGATGGCCGAGGCAGATTATGGTTCTTGACTGGGGCAAGCAAGGAGCCCCCCAGAATGATCTCAGACATGCAGGCTGGAAATCTGAGAATTCTATTGTGATGGCGTGGCTGATTAACTCCATGGAACCACTCATCGCCAGACCGCATATGTTCCTCCCAACGGCAAAAGACATCTAGGATGCTATGTGATGTAGCACATTTAAGATAATTAATAGTCTTCTTATTTATATCATTTTATGTTTATTTATGTAAAGGGTCATTTATGTCATTTTGGTGTATTTAGGAGCTAGGGTATTTAATCCCCAACCCTATCCCTGTATTTTTGAACCCGCTAATTGTATGAACATTGCTGAGGAACCTCGATTCAATCAATCGAATATTGATTAGTACATAATTGATCAAACATTACTTGAAAACGGCTCTTTTTCAGCTTGTTTTGATCATCTATCAAATTGCCTTGCATCATCTGGTATCAGAGCCATCTAAGGGCCTTTTCTTTGATCTCATGATGACCGGAAGTGTTGCTGAAGGTAGCCGAGGATCTGACGGAGTTCGGAACTCGAGGGCCCTTTAGGACGCAATTTCAAAGCTCAACCAGAAGTTCGATTGTACCATGATTGAGGTGCGTCAAGCTGAAACTCGAAGCTGATCGTGTTTTCTGACAAGCAGAACGAGTTTTTCCTCGTACTCAAATTGGTGAAATCAGCAAGAGTTGTGAACGCAAATACACTAGGAGCAACAAATCAGAATATGTTCTAAGAAATAGCAGTTTCTTCTCTCAACAAAGGCAAAATGGGTCGCACACCATCAGGCTCGTTAAAGATTTGCCGATTTTTGATGGGTCGTTGCTTATGTTGAATATTATTGACTGGATCGACGTTATGGATGACTATTTCGAGGAAATGAATACAGCGTGAAATAGCAGCTTCTAGATTAAAAGGTATTGCTCACTCATGGTGGAGGAAAGTACAAAACGATAGGGTTCTGGGAGGTAAGCATATCATTTTTTCGTGGGAGAGAATGAGGAAATTTTTAGTCTCCAGATTTGAGCCTAGAAACTGTTCGATGAAATTCCCGTTAGAACCTTATAGCAGCAACTTTGAAGGTAATAATGTGTGCAAAATGTCTGATGGTCTCTATCATACTAGCGGAATTAGTCGGACTGAAGCTAGCATCAAAGATGATGAATATATAATGGAGAAGAACAAATGTAATGAAAGTGCTAAGGTGATTAAGCATGTTGAGCCGGAAGGAGCTGTAATGATTGGGTACCTACAGGCTGATCGATCTATACGTGCCAAAGTGTTCGGCAAAAGTCCCTAGTGAATCGAACAGCTGCAAATGTAATGAGGCAAGGGAGTTAGAACTTCTAAACTCAGTTGATGTGTGTAAAGATGAAAACGAGGCTGAACAAGCCCTCGGCGTGGAAGCCTAGCATAAATAGGTGGAGGAGCTTAGTGTAAAGGTTCCAGTTGTAAGGCTACCAAAGATAATAGAACACACGGTGAATGAAGTTCTGGAAGCTAAGGGAAGCACAAATAATGTGAAGAAAGGTGTTTTGCAAGGACGTTCAGATCCCAAATTCATGGAGCTGGAGCACACTGCACTTTTTGCAAATAAAGGCCAACTACATATTGATACTACGGTACTACATCATTTATATAAGGTGCCCACGTTGAACCTTTCATTCTCGAATCTCTTTGCCGTGAAATTGTGATTTTTATTTGATCCTGGAGGAAACTTATGCTCCATTAGAGCACAAAACACTACTTTGAAAACATGAGTTGTCGTGTTCTGAAAAGGCGGTGATATGAGCTCTGACATGCTAAGGATACAACTGCTAGCAAAAAAATCGCTGTTTTTGTTTTTTGGTTTCATTGTTTATACATACTATTGTCGGAGCAAATTGAAACGGCTAAGGTGGGGTTTGAAGGTTGCAGCTGAATTCTTATCAATTAGTAGCGGAAGTGCCGTCCAAGAAAATGGTGATTGTCATTCTCATGTGATATTCAAGGACATGGTTGTTAAGATAAACATATTATGCTTGTGCTTATGACTTGGGAACCCACTTAAAGATCTAGTGCCTTTAATGATGGTGATTTTGTTGCATCCACAAAACAGAAGCGGTGGTCGAAACTTCAATGGTTACTCCTTGGTTGTCCTGTTGATATGGGATTAAATTATGGACTTTCCATTCTTTGGAGTAATGGCGATGAATTGGTGCTTTGTGATCAAGTCATAATGAGCATTGGACTTGCTCCTTGCATTGATCTTCTCATAGTAATTTCCTATTTATACCTAGTGTACTCGTCTTTCAGATATACAAAATTAATAAACATAATCTTTTACTCCATTTCCGTACCGCGTTTACAAGAAATAACATCTTTAGACTATAGTTTGAATGTCTTACTCCTCAGTTCATTTTTGTCGTAATTACCAGAAATATAAATAGGAGTTTGTTGTTTATAATTGTAGGTTTATTACTTAGACGGCTGCTCAGCTAAGAGACTTCATTTGAAGGGCGTTAGATGATTTACTTTCTATCCTATTAGTAAACACTTAAATAATTGTGGCTTGTTATTCTTCGTCCCCTTTTTTGCCTTACTGGAAGAGAAGTTAAGAAGCTCTTGTATTTCAATTTAGGGTTTGCACAAAGTAATTCAATGCTTCAGATTGACCCCTTCTTCATAGGATTTTGAATTTAGTGGTTTTAATTTGATCTTATAAACACTTTTTAGCCCTCTATCCCTTGCATAGATTCTCCCTAATGGAATTTACGTCGTAGTGGCATATTGTGGAGGAAAGTGGAAAGCTTAATTCACCTGCTAACTTTTGGTACTGATATTTGACTACCATTCTCTTCATGCAGAGAGAAGTTTGAATCTGAGGATGCTTATCTAGAGATGCTAGAAAGGTTTGTTCTTGTTTCAGACTTTGAAGTATAATGTGCAACTTTTCCTTTATTTTGCTATTTGTTCTCCCATTCTGGTTTCTCTTTATGTTATTCCTGTGGGCCTCTATTTGAAATGGCATACGATCATTTCAGGTTTATTTGTTTATTTTTGTAAGCCAGATTTTTTTTATCTAGAATGCTGGCACTTTAGTACATTTGTGTTGATGCTTTTTTCGTTCTTTACGGGTAGTAAAATCTTTTAAATGGCAACAGTTTTGCTTGGAACCATTTTTGTCTCAATTAACTTAAGAACTATTATATCTTCTTCGAGGAGTTACACCCTACATAGGCAACCCTCATGGACCACTCACCACTCTAAGCTCTAAGAAAATTACTGGAAGTGGCGTTCAGATGCGAGAATGGTTATCCAAAGATCAACTTAGGCCTGTTGCAGCCTGTTAGGGTGGAGTAATGTGCATTGTAACTTGCTTTCTGGTTGCTAGCCTGTGTGGATTTGCATTTGCCGTATTGCTTCACACAATGGTAGTTTTTATTTACTCTTCATGCATCGGGTAAAGAAAATCCTGCAAATTTAAATTACTGCTAAAGTTTTCGTATTTGTGCTCTTCCTTCACTTTACCTTTATGAGAGTAGTTTTTACTTTTTTTTTTAAAACTAATATTGCTTGTGATTATTATTTTTCTGGTTGGTTTTTCGTCGTATGGAATTGTGATGAAGTTTATCTTGTAGGGAAGTGAATGCCTTGAAAGAGAAGATTTCTGAAAGGTTTGTTCTTGAAACACTATTAACTTGATGTGTCATCATTCATTTCCATACTTTTGTTTGTTATCAGTACCATTTCTTTTTAATTTTTTGGTTATGTTGGGCACTGCATGCATGGAAATTTGGACGACATTGTAAGATTTTAGTTGTGGGAAATAGAAAAGAGATTAGAAAATATATTTTTCTTATTTTTCTCCGAAAATGCTGAGGCACTTAAATAGAAGCTTACACTCAACCATCCCCTTCAAAGAGTGACTGGTTGTCAGTAGGATTAGTTGCGCTTCAATATACTGAGTAGATTGCTTTTTATGATTAACCTTACCATCGAGCTTTTTCTGTGGGGAGGGTTCATGATTCCCCACATTGGTATTTCACTATTTCTGTAATCATATACTCCAGATTGTCTTGTGATGGTCACACCACAATTTCTTCTTCCTTTTCTCTTCGCTTCTATTTACTACAAGTGCGGAGACCTCTGTCCCAGTTCTTTTGCATTCTTGTGCATGATTCTCTTTCGAGCTTCCTCTCTCCAAACTTCTGAAAAAACCTCCCGTAGTGAAGGTAAGGGATTCCTTCTTGGGATCCTCCCCTAACTTCATCTAACTCCTCATTTAACCCGACCAGGAAGGTATACACCCTTTCAGTGTCCTCTTTTTTCTATTTTTACATTGTCGGACGGGCAAATCCCAACTTTTATCAAATGATAGGTTCAGCTCTTGCCATAAGGCCACCATTTCGTTGAAATAAATAGTCACATCACGGCCTTTCTGTTTGGTATTCCATATTAATTTCATAGATTTGGGAGGTATTCTCTAGGTCAAAATACATCTCCCTGATCGCATCCCACATGTCTTTTGCCGTAGGTAAAAACATGTGAAGTCTAGCAATTGATAGTTCCTTGGAGTTGATCAACCACGCCATCACCATATAAATCTCAGATTTCCAGGTATTCAGTTTAGGATCTCCATCCCTTGACTTCGGACTCTAATTTGATGGTTTGAGCCCACCCAAGTAATGCTTCCTTGTCAGTTTTTGGGGTTGTCAAAAGGATCAAACTTGACTGTGTTTTAATGTTTCCACTTATCATGGAGCCAACCCTAGTTCCAGTGCTAGGATTTTCATTTGTAGATGATTCGCTGGAAGAACTAGAGTAATGATTTATGGGTTCTCCAGTCATCGCGGCACGATAATTCATTGTTTGGGTGTGAGTATTAACACGACTCTGTACCATGTTAAAAAACAACAAAGTTGAAGAGAATTGTTATTTTATTTCATGAACTACTAAAGCCAGAATGCGGCTTTATAAAGGATTAAAAGATAGAACTTTTTAAACCGAGCAAACTCCTTTAATGAAGGAGAAGTTACGACAGAAAAAGCCCAGTGACTTCCCAATTGAACTAAGCCCTATTTAAATAAATACAACTGGAAATATAAAACTGAAAACAGTATCCTACCTTATAGCTTCATCTAGGTCAGAGTTATGGCCAGCTAGAAACAAATAAATCTATTCATTCCCTTCTTTTTCTGAAACTTGACAGTGTCAGTTGAACAGTTTCACTCATCTTCATGGCACATATCAAGCTCTTGCCAAAATGTCACAACCTCGTTGTAATAAGTGCCAGTAATATCATCCTTAGACCCTTGCTTCATAGTCCACAGCCTAGTCTTAAGTTCATAGTTCTGAGATGAGTTTTCCAGATCAGAGTATATCTTCCTTACTACTAACCGTATGGCAATAAGATATGGGGTTTAGCAATGGCTGTCTCCATAGAGTTAATAATCCATGCCATTACCATTGAATTCTCAGATTTCCAGGTTTTAGCCCTAAGATCATCTACACAGGCTCTTTTATTTCTCCTCTTAGATACCCTAGCTTTTCATTTCCATCGATGACAAACTTCACTGTTTGCGCCATTCATAATAGTTTTTGCCAGTAAGCTTTCTCTTGGACAACAAGATGGATGAGAGTTTCTGATGTAGGAAATCATATTTAGCTAATAATTTTTTATTTTTGCCTTTAAATTAGTCTGTATCCATGTGGGCTTTTAAGTGTAGGTTTAACCCTAATGGGCTTTTAAGCCTATAAATAGGTTTAAGTTACCTAAGAGTTAGCCATGATGTAATCTTGAATCTATTCTCTTTTGAGAATGAATTTATGTGAGCTTGGATTAGCTCGTGTTTTATCCGTTTATTGTAGATCTTCTATATCATTTGGTTATTTTCCCTTGGTTTCTGATTGCTAAAATGAGTTAGGAAGATTGCCAGATCAACGACGATGTTTGGGATTCGAAGATCCGTTGGGATATTCAATCTTAATTAAAAGCTTGGTTCTCTTAGCTCTAAATTGAATCAGGAAGTGATTAGGATGAATTACAATCTGGAGCATGATTCTTACTGATTTGGATGAGATGTTTCTCGCACCATGAATGTCTCTAGTCAGCTTAGGTCTTCGCCGGTAGCATTGCAGTATAAAAGAGGAAAACAAACGTTGGGTTAGATCATATCTCTCAAACTTCAAGGGCACTTCCAGCATTGAAGCTTTATTCGATTGGGTTTATGCAGTTGAGGAATTCTTTGTGGAGATGAATCCACCCGAAAATTGAGGTGCAAATTGGCTGCATATACCTTTGAAGGAGATACTGACATCTGGTGGCAAGGATTGCAACGCAGTCGGGTCGAACACGGGGAGAAGAAGGTTACTTCATGGGAAGAAATGAGACAACTTATTTCCACGTACTCTTTGCCCTCCAACCGTTTGATAAAATTCCCGATACAAGATATCAATGGCTCGAGAGACCAGAGGCAACTCCCCTCTTTGGGATTCATACACGGCAGCTCCGGAAATCAATATAATAAATCAAATGAGATCTGAACTGAAGCTTTCATATCGGAAAACCGTATTCAATTGTTGATGCCAAGGAACAAAATGGAATGGCAATGGTGAAGCATAAGATGCTGAAAGCTTATGGCATACCAAGTGTTTGATGAAATGTCCATCACAAGTCTACAATAGCATCCAGGGGAAGAAGTTTGTACGCAACCTGCTTGATAGACTCCCTCATGCTACATCAGTTAAAGAGATTGTTGCAACAACAGCAGCTGAATGTGTTATGAAGCAAACCACAAAAAAGAAGTTCGAAACTGAAAAGGAAGACGACCAGTCCTTTGAAGAACAAAAAACAGAGGAACATAATGTTGAAAAGAAAGATTGTATCCATGAATATGAAGTAGCCAATGGGGAGTTGTCAAGCAAGAAACACCATGTGGAAATTGTAGCACTTGCACTCCCATATCCTGAGAGTAGTAAGGTTAGTCCATTGATAAATTAACTGAAGATGAGGCTGAATCAGGAGATGAGACTGACGTAATGCTTGGTGAGTTGAAGAAATGAGCTATTGAGGGCCATAAAGGTGGGGCTGTACATGAAGCTACAAACACAATTAAGGCTGTGAATGTTGGTTCCCATGTAGGCAGTGCATTTACTGCTCTTAAGGTTGTTCCGATGTTGGATCGTCAATTAACGGGTGATCCACTTACACACGTACCACCCTTAAACCCATCCACTTTGAAGACAGATTCTCGAATCGTTGGTTAATGGCTTAGTTGAGAAGTATAACTCAAAGGTTGTTATAATTGGAAACGAATCAGGAGGTGTTGCTGAGGTTGGCAATGCGAAGGAAGAACAATCTTGAAGACGACTTTTATATGAATCTGATCTTATGAATGGTGATATCCTTCTCATGATTTTTGACCCTAGTGGCATGTGGCAAAATGAACGGAGACCAAGGCAATCTAAGTTTCTGGTTTGTGTTGTCCTTAATTTATGGCTGATGGTTAACGACAATTCACATCAATTTAATATTTTTGTCAAGTATTGTTGTCCCAGCTGACATTATAGGAATTTCGACCTCAGAGCAATTGCTGGAAATGTTCGCATGGAAATCATAGATCAAATGAAGCAGAGTGTGATCAATGGGTAGTAAGGTTCCCTGCAAGTAATACTATAGAAACGCAAGGGAAGACGCGCTTGGTTATGATCTTGATGGATATTCAGTGAACCTTTGGGGCATAACACATGTCAAAGTTACCAATGTCGTAGTTGGCCTCGTATGGCAGTTGGAGAGGATCTTATTAATGGCTGGGCAGACGTTGTTCAAAGAGCTACTACTTAATCTAATGACTAGCTCCCATCAATTAATATGCAATGTGGAGTATCAGAGGTGTCAATTGGCACTTGCAAAGTATTGTTTATTAATGAATAATCTTGTTATGAGAGATGGGTTGGAAACTGACTAGTATGCTAAGGAGGAAAAGGTGAAGTTGGATACCATTGATACAAAGCAACATGCTTTTGCAAAGCTACTTACCGAAACAGGGGGGGTTGGTTGCTGTCTTTGACATTCCAAGAAAGCCGCTTCTTCGAAGGATGTGATATAATAACATCTTCTTTGGTCTGCTATCTTATTGAAGACATTGGAACAATTGAATCATCTAGTGGTAGGATCACTGTGTTTTAAGTATCAAAATTGTGGAGCTAGAGTTAAATTTGAATTTGGACAGGTTGATGGACAGTGTGGTCAAGGCTGATAAGCATAATGAGTTGCTACCAGGAAAAGTTATATTTATGCCGTCCCATGGACATTGGAACTGCAACCTCTATATAACTCATGGACGAGTTATTCCGTGGGAGGGTTGGAATGATGAGAACAACGCTAACATGGAAAGAAAATTCATTATGGTTGAGATAAGTGTTATAATTGATTCATGTTTGAGTACTTTGTCCAAGAATGAACAACTTAAGAAGTCTTTGAAATTGTTTTAAAAGATGGTGAATGGTCTTGATCACCCAATGGATCTTAAGCGTAAGCTTTGAGGCCTCAACGTTGATTCTTACGATTTCCGCTCATGGACGAGCTTTTGGGGTAGAGGGATGGAGATGATGTAGGACATCATATTAAGCTAATCGTCTTTTATTTTTTGCTTTTAAATTAGTATGTATCCACGTGGTCTTTTAAGTGCAGGTTTCACCCAATGGGCTCTTAAGCCTATAAATAGTTTAAGTTACCTAAGAGTTGGCCATGATGTAATCTTGAATCTCTTCTCTTTTGAGAATGAAATTATCTTTGAGCTTGGATTAGCTCGTGTTTTATCCGTTTATTGTAGATCTTCTACATTTGTTGCGGTGATACAAATTATTCCTCACTTTGCGGATTTCACAATATCCTAGAAGCAGAGGATCCTCCTGAGGTGGAGATCTCTCATGCCTGCCCTATAATTAATTATGGCCGCCTTATATTTAGGGTTGTAGTAGAACATAACACTGATACCATATAGATAGTGATAAATGGAATTGTAATTTTTATATATCTGAATCACAATAACAACTCCCTTTAAATAGTAGCACGATCCAACTAAGCTTATTAACTAAGGAAATTAACAAAATGACTCCTTTTAACCTTAAAATAAACCGCCATACAGACATGCACATTATTCACTAACTAATGTCAGCCCAATAATTTAACACAATAGTAATAATACACGCAAGTCATTGGGCTCACGCATGATCCTACTTCTGTTTTAAGCCCGCAAGAAAGTGAACAATGTCTATATCATTTCTTTGTTTCTCCGTTACAACCACATCAGAGGATAGGGTCATGTGTAAATTGCGTTCTTTGCAAATACTCATAGCCTTGGAGATATAGTCACGCATCGTATATTCGAGTTAGGTTTTCCGACCAGACTACATATGGAGCCTACGTATCCTTGACGGTTTGTAAATAAATGAGAGTGGTGCTGATATTAGTTTCAATGTTTAGCATCAAAGACATAATCACAGCATCATCTTGTTTGATCAATGATGCTTGTTGATAACTGGTTGCTTGCACTGTTGAGGTGAGACGAGAAAGACCACGCCTTGTGGGGAAAATCTCTACCGAGCTTGACCATAACATATAATTTTTGGCATTGAGCGTTACGGATTCATAGGGTTTGCAATCGAATTAAATTTTGATTTCGAGGAGGAGGCCGTTGTTTGCAACAATTTGATTATAGGGTTTCAGATCTTAGGGTTGGCTTTGATACGATGGTAAAGTTTTAGCACTGGTATGAAAGATAGATTTGAAAACTTGTTTATTTCAATAGCATAAGCCTCCTTAAATAGAGGTTTTAATGTACATATGATAACTCTCCTTTGAGAGGTTAAATATTCAACATAAGATCAATACTTAACTAACTCTATCTTATTAGAATAGATAAAGACATGGTATAATAACTTCTCTTAGACTGGTATATTATAGCCTAGGATAACTACTCTTTTAGTTAGAGTGGTGTACTTTACTGCAGTTTATTTTCAAGGAGCTAATCTGTTATGTGTATATGATCGATCATTGAATAATAAACCGATACCCTCAGTTCTTTGTCTTCTTTTGATTATATTTCATAACATATAGTATATTGCTCTCTAATGGCATAATGCCATGCCTATCTCTAAAGAAACTCATTCGTCAAAAAGTAAAAAGTGTTCTATGACTGATGATTGCCTAAAAATAAGAGATCGTTGAGTATCTGTTATGATCTCTCATATATTCCAAATTTTATTTGGTGCTAGAGAGATTTCTTGTCGGGCTCCTTGTTTTTTATTTTTTATTTTTATTTTTATTTTTTTGCAGTTTCTCGTTTATTCTTTATTTTTCTTCTTGTTATTTACTTGATTACTTATCTTAGTTTGGGGATAGGGGTAGTGTATCATGTTCTAATGACCATCTTCTTATGCAGGAAAACTGATCGCTTTGAATTGAAGATTTACAGGAGGTTTGTTTTGAGTCATTTATGAATCTTGATTTTACCATATCTTCTCTTCATAGAATATTTTTTTGGGGTCATGAGCCAGAGGTTAATTGCTCGTAAAGATGTAAGAAAATGATTGAATCAGGAATGGTTGTTACATGGTCTCATTTATTATACATGAAGGGAGCCAACTTTTTGCTAACGTGCACAACTAATCCAATCAAACCATTCTGTGTAATATGCACTTTCATGCTATAACACATCAATCACGGCAAATCCCTTGAAATCAGGGATTTCATGTAACAGTTATGGCTTTATTTACACACGTGGAAAATTATTTTCACACGTGACTCAAAATAATACATTGTTAATTTAGAGAGCGTTGTCTTTTGCAGGGAAATGGCTGTCTTGAATGAAAAGATTAAAACAAGGTTTGTTTTGTTTCCCTAAAGAATCTTAAAAATAAAAATATCTTCCCTTTAACGGATTCATTTTTGCGGACACCAGTTACCTTTTTCTATGAGGTCCTTTTAAAGTATATTTTTTTTGTTTGGAGTTGATTGCCAGTGCACCACAGTAGTTACGTGACCTGGTCAGATTGTGAAAATGACAGCAATTGTCATTTCATGCTTAGCTATTTGTGAAGGAACATCTGAATTCTTTTTTTTTTTTAAACCAGGAACATGGTTTTGATGCTAAATTTGTAAATCTTCAACTTGTTATATTTCTTATAACTCGTTTACTATTTTTGTTTAACAAATCATGGGGATCCTGTGCAGCCTGGCCAACGAAAACAACCCACCCCAGGCAGTCTGAGTACACCAAGGTGGCTAAGTTAGGAAAATGGTTGGATCGCAAATAAACGTTGGAGGCTCTTGTGTGTATTTAAGTTATGCTGTTAACCGTTGTTTTATGTAGAGTTATCTAGACGTGTGTGGATTGAAGATTCTATCAAACGGCAAAAAGTGTGCTGCAAGTACTAGGATCATGTTGGGCCTGTCTGTTTGTATGTAAACTCTTCTAATGTCATGGTGACTTGGGTTATTTATTATATGTAAACTCTATGGATTCCCTTGAAAAACATGTAATTGTCTGAACATCAATTTCATGGCGAAACATACACAATGGTCTATCTATGCCGTGACAACGCCACAAGAAGTCACCGGCTGATAATGTGCCACGCCTTGGAAGCTACAAGCAAATATTACCCCAGGAAGGCCTTTTTAAACTCTAATGCTTATTGTCTTTATTTAAATCGTGAGATACGGGTCGAGAATCGAGCTATTGAACATAGAAATGGCTAGATCATTGCACACTAATTCTATCGTACATCCTGCAAATATGCCCAAAATATGGGGTTTAAGGATAGTAAAAAGATTATAAAGTTAACTTGCATCAACTGCATTCTACTTAAAACAAAGCAAAAATAGACATTGTAACAAATTAAACTGTTCGTAGACAAACCGAACTAACGAAGTCAAAACAAGTGGTAAGGCTGCATGTATTAAATGTCAACTCTAATCTAAGGTAGATGATTAATATGGCAATTTTCGAAAATGGCGCATCACTTCTCCAAATCCGTAGAATCTTGCTACCAGCCCCAAATCAATGGCGATCTCAGAAATTGAGTTTCTTCAATGGCTGCTCTTCTACCAGACTCCTCTCAGATCAATTCTCCACCAACCACAATCCCTCGGCAATCCACTCCCTGCTCTGTGCGCGCACCAGTTCCATCGGATTTCATCCATGGAACCTTCAAAGAGAACCATCAATCATCATCCCAAAAGCAACTGAAGTCTCTTTTGCAGTTCGATTCGAAAAAACTCTTATCGGTAAGTTCTCGCGGGGCAAGCCAACTATGGATATGATTCGAAATTTTTTATCTGTTCAGAATTTTGAAGGAGCTGTTCTAGAAGGTCTTTTAGATAAAAAAACATGTTGTTTTTCGATTTGAACTGCATGATGATTATGTGCGATTCTTCTCTAAACCAATATGGAATGTGTATGGTAAGTCAATGAGGATTTTAAAATGGACTCCAGATTTTCATATTGATCGAGAACCTTCAATTGTTCCAATATGGATATGTCTGCCTAGATTGCCAATTCATTTAGTAAATCAGGATTTCATTCTCTTTGGTTTCTTCTTCTTGTAAGCCTTTAAATATTGATACTACCACTGAGCATCTTAGAAGGCCTTCAGTTGCACGGGTATTAGTGGAATTCGATTTGCTTGAAATACTACCATCTTGGGTATGGATTCAAAGTGAATCCGGGAGAGGATTTTGGCAGTCAGTTCTGTAGAAGACCAATTACCACCATATTGTATATATATATATATATATATATATATATATATATATATATATATATATATATATATATTGTATTTATAAATGTCAATAATGGTGAATATTATGGCATAACTTGACAAGTGACTAAGGTTTAAATTCTTGTTGGAGGCAATTTTTTTTTGAGCTTTTTTTTTGTTACCCTTTTTTTTAGAATGACTTAAAATAATATTTGACCATGAGCCTATACATAAAATCATTAACCTGGGCCTGAATGTTTACTATGCAACTCATGTATCGATGTATGCACTCATTCAGTACACTCTTAAATAACTAAATTGAATTTACGTTTTCTTTTTGCCGTTGGGAACGCCGTGTCTTGCACGGCTCCGTCGTCCCCTATTCATCTATTAAAAGCTAAGAAATGTTCTGCCAATGACATCTACCAACCAGAAATTCTCGTCATTAACCCTTTATGCCTTTGATTCAGCCCTTGAATGAAAAATGCATGTGCATGTGTATCTTTACGTATCTTTAAAAAAAGAATGGTTGTTCTCATGCCGCCACGTCCAGCCTTTCCCATGCTGCCACGTCATTTTTTATTTTAATATCTTATTCTAATTTAAAGCATTGCCTGGATCTCAAAATTTCTTTCAACTTGGTTAATTATCATATCGGAGGTACGTTTCTTTTCGGTCCACACAATAATCTTGCACCACTTTTACTTCCTTCCGCCCGGTAAATGGACGACTTCCTTCAGTATCTTGGTATAATGACAGCCCATGACTCTGAGCAACTATATTATTAGATTAATATCTCTATTCATTCTGTGGGACGGTGGAGTGCAGGCCCTTTTGGTTAGGGTTTAACCGTTTTTTTTCCCTATTGCATCACTGTACAATCCCTGGTAAAGCTTGTGTAAGTATTCTATTGCATCATCTCTCGATTTCTGCTTGTCGGTTGTTATGGGCAGCTGTATGGATGTACAAGGCAACAAACAATTAGTACTATTTGAATTATTTAGGTGCTAATGGGGATGCACTGGGTGGCACTGTTTGGGCAATGACTGAGTTCAGTTGGGATGGTAAGTATGCCGGTGTCCAGACCCTCGTTGCCAAGGTGTGTTTTCTTACTAAAATGACATCCTCTTTTGGCACCACACTACATCGATGCTAGCGTTTGGAATTGACTTTCTGGTGGTTGATGATAACAATCACCGAGTGAAAGACGTTTGCCAGCTCGGATATTGAGTTTTCGCCATGCTAAAAAGAGTGTGGTGCCATTAAAGACACCACTTTCAAATAGTAGTACATAGTATACTCTCACATATGCACTTTGTTGCGTACTTATATCAGTGTTTGATTACTTTGTTGCGTACTTATATGTACTTTGTAGATTACTTACCCCTTTGATAATTTGATTGCATGTTGCAGATACTGATGCAAGGAAAAGGTGGCAAATACACATCAGTATTCCAACAATACCAGCAAAAAGCAGAATCATTAATGTGTTCATGCCTTGGTAAAGGGAGGCAGAACATTCAGAGGACACCTGGAGGTCTCCTTCGACCTACAAAGTTGGAACAATATGCAGTTTGTTACAAGTGCTTCTTTCCTTCTTGCCGTCTATTCCAATTATTTGTCTTCTGCTGGCAAATATCTCAGGTGTTCTTCTGGCTACGTCGCTCCTGACGAACTTCTTACCTTTGCTCAATCGCAAGTAAGTGTATTATTGTATTATGTACTACATTTGATTTGCGTAACATAAGTTGGTTCAGCTGGTAAGCACGATTCACTTCCTTTCAAAAAAGGTCGTGAGCTTGATTCTTACTATGAACCGTGGGACTGCGTTAGTGGACTACGAAGCTTAGATACTTGTGTTCAAAGAGCCAGAGATCCTACCCTGGCTCGAGATGATGACTGGAGCTGAAACCATTCCGATTTTTCATTTGTTGCATACAATGAGGATGTTCCATCTTCTTAGACTAAGCTATATTTGTTTGAATCATTAAGGTGGGCTACATTCTTGGAGATAACCCAAGGGCCAAGAGCCACAAGTTACATGGTGGGATATGGAAACAACTATCCTCAACAAGTTCATCACAGGGCTTCTTCCTTTGTCTCCATCAAAGTTGATCCAACGTTCGTCACTTGTCGAGGTGGTTATGCAACTTGGTTCAGCCGTAAGGCTAGAGATCAGAACGCACTTACCGGTGCTCTTGTTGGTGGGCCCGGTCCCTATGATAATTTTGCTGATCAAAGAGGCAATTATGAGCAAACTGAGCCTGCTACATACAACAATGCTCCATTGCTTGGTGTTTTGGCTATGCTTCATGGTGAAAGGGGTAAATATAGCCAGCTTCTTACATGTATTAAAAGTTTTGTTGCTCAACCCACCCATTTGTTCATATGTATACTTGAAATTTAAAATAAAATAAAAAAAGTACAATTTTTGCTGATTATAATCATAATAATTTTGGTGCAGAGGATGTTCCTCTTCCTAGCACTACTGCTCAACAACCACCAAAGATTACAACACCACTAGGTATACATAATCACATAATTATGCACAATTAACAATCGAATTTTCAAATGTCAAATTTGGACTATATAATCGACATTTTAAAAATCGGTTTTAGTGTGATGTTGGGTAGGTGTGGTTCAATTTGATCATTTTCTCTGTAACAACATTGTACCGGTATATCTATCTATAGGTGTGTTCTATTGACACACCCCTTTTTAAGATTGACACCCATTTTTTTGATTATTTTTCGGGTGAAAAAAACGTCGGTGCCACTGGTGTTCCTTGTTGAACACCAGTGGAAAGTCGTGACTGACGTTTTCTAAAATGTAACAGTTTTATAAAGTGAACGTCAGTGCCACTGGTGTTCCTTGTTGAACACCAATGCCCCTATCTATATTGTATATTTTGATCCGCACTATAAAATACGCATAAGACTTGGCACAACACACTGAAAAGGCATGAAAGCAAAGCACATTATCGGCAAATTTAAGCTTTTGGATATCACGTTAGAACACATTATTATTGGTTAGATCATGAATGATCACGACACTGAGGATATTTAACAATGTTTTGCTTTCTTTGTTCCAAATATTTTTCTTTCCCTGTTTGTTTGTGATTTCTCTGCATAGTTCATCTTAGGTTCCATTTGATTCATGTTTTTTCAATTCTTCTTTACCTTCCGATGATGGTGATTTTGAATAGAATTTTTACCAATATTTTAATGTGAGCAAAATGAGATCCATTATCACTTCCCTGCAAGCAATTACAGAAACGATTTTTCAGCCATCCATCCATCTCTTTTTATTTTAATTGCTATTTTAAGTTAAGACAAAGAGAACAACACAAACAAAACTTTTTATAATCATCAATTTTAATCGACCCTTATTGCTACTCAGTTCAAACAATGTATAAAGCTAAAGGGTTACTACATTGTATATGTTTCTGTTGCTACTATCTCGATTTTGTACATTGGATTTAGTACAATTTTAACTTACGCGGTTTATTCCATAACATTTTTTTGCTGTTGGGCATGCAGTGCCTTGCACGGCATTGCCGGCCCCTAGTCATAACATGTGATGTTATGAGGTAACCCAAATGTTACCTCGTGATAAAGGCGGCTGAATAATTATCGCGGATAATTATCTGACGTGGTCAGGGACGGAACCAGGAATTGATGGTCGGATGAGCTAATGGACTATATGTATATGGTCGGGTGGGCTGGATTAAAACAACTAAGTGTGTTGGGCTAATTTATATAAGGTTTTTGGTGTACCGAAAATAAAAACCGGGTGGACTATGTCCACCCAAGCCGGGCTCTAGTTCCGTCATTGGACGCGGTACCGTTTATTAATGACACGACATATTACACGTGACATTATGTTGTAACAACAACCATAGATCATATCGAATTCAATGTGTATATTATCTAATGGACATCCACACATTACATGTTATATGTTGAAAACACAGAAGAGAAACTTGTAGTTCAAGAAAGATAAAACAATAACAATGCAAACATAAAGTATGACGGAAATTGATAAAACACAGAAACAAAGAGAAAACAATGTTTAACGTGGTTTCCGGCGTTGTGCCGACTACTCTACGGATAGAAAAAGAGATATTTTATTATGCACAAAGTTACAAGGTATTCCTCACAAAGTGAAAGATACACTCTTAAAAGACACACATTGCATTGATTACAACATTGGTATTTATAGGCACAAATCCTAAACTCTAACCGCCAAAGATCTTTGTCAGAACTGTCATAAATACCCCATATGTGGACCCCCAGCTCCAGCTGTTATCCACCAGATGAAACTCAGCTCAAAACTGATTTTCCTAGATTTGTAACCAACTGCTCAGATGTAGAACTCAATTATACTTCAAGAAACTCAAAGCAGACTGTAAACCCGATCACGACTTGTAAGAAACTCGCTTGCACTTCATCAAACCGACTTTCACATAATCGAATATATTTAATCGAATCGACCATCATTCTCGGTCTCGCTTTCTCAGATTAGTTCCACCGCTTTATTCATCGCTTTTAGATCAAGTCACCAAAATCGACAAATCTCCACCTTGACTTGAACTCTCATTCACAGTCAATCAGATTGCATAACCAGATGTATTTGTACCAGATGCATTCGTCAATGCCCACATGTACAGTACCAGACTTATCCTCAGAATCCACTCAGTTGATCTGCCATCAACTGAGTATCCAGATTTCAGTTTACAAGCTTTGAATATCCAAAGCAGTCCGCACACAATCGAAACTTGCTCTCGCCGAATCGGTTTAGTGAACATATCAGCAGGATTATCCTTGGTGCTGATCTTCTTCATTACAACCATCTTCTCATTTCTCAGAAAATGATACCTCACATCAATATGCTTGGTTCTCTCATGATGAACCTGATCCTTAGCTAGACAAATTGCACTCAAACTGTCACAATAAATCTCAGCTTGATCCTGATATAGCCCCAAATCACTGACTAGTCCCTTCAACCAGATACCCTCCTTGGTCGCTTCAAGAAGAGCCATATACTCAAACTTTCGTGAGTTGATAAAGCCACTTTGTTGCACAAGAGTTGCTTTCCAGCTGACAACTGAATTCCCCAATGTGAAAATATAACCAGTCATTGATTTTCTACTGTCCACATCACCTGTATAGTGAGCATCACAGTATCCTGTGATCAGTTCTTGAGTATCAACTCCATAAATGAGACCAACATCGGCTGTACCTCTAAGGTACATGAACATTCTTTTCACAGCTTTCCAGTGTTCCTTTCCAGGTTGAGCCATAAACCTGATGACAACACTGATCGCTCGAGCCATCGTGCCTAGTGCACACCATGGCATACATCAGACTGCCAACTGCACTAGCATAGGGAACTCTTGACATGTATTCCTTCTCCTCTGCTGACTGTGAAGCAAAAACTGACAAATGAATATTCGATGCCATAGGAGTATCTATTGGCTTAGCAGCTGACATGCCAAACTTTGAAAAAATCTTTTGTATATAGCCCTGCTGAGATAAAAACAGTTTCTTCTGACTTCTATCTCTCCAGATCTCCATCCTCAAAATTTTCTTGGCTGCATCCAAATCTTTCATTTCAAACTTAGCACTGAGAAGGTCTTTCAGATACTGAACATCATACTTCTTTCTTGCAGCTATCTGCATGTCATCCACATATAACACAAGATAGATGTATGATCCATCTTCCAACTGACTGTTGTAACACAGCAATCATAAAGACTTCTGATGTAACCCAACTAGGTCATGTAACTATCAAACCTTTTATACCACTGTCTAGGAGCTTGCTTCATTCCATACAAGGACTTCTTCAACTTACACACAAAATCTTCCTTACCAGGAATTTGAAAACCCTCTGGCTGAGTCATGTATATCTCTTTGTCTACCTCACCATGTAGAAAAGCTGTCTTCACATCTAACTGCTCAAGTTCTAAGTCCTGATGTGCCACCATTGCTAGTAACACTCTGATTGAAGTATGTCTGACCACTGGTGATAAAATCTCATCAAAGTCTACCCCTTCTTTCTGATTGAACCCTCTTGCAACCAAACATGCTTTATATTTAACTCCTTCTACCTCAGTTATTCCTTCCTTCTTCTTGAACATCCATTTGCAAGTAACAACTCTCCTTTCAGCTGGATGTTTAACTAGATCCCAAGTCTGATTTTTTAGTCATGACTCCATTTCATCTCCCATGGCAGCAAGCCATTGAGATGCTTCAGAACATGTCACTGCTTCCCTGTAAGTAAAAGGTTCAAAACCATCCACTTCTTCTACAACTTGAAGTGTGTATCCAACCATATCATCAAACCCATACCTCTTGGGAGGTACCCCAACATTGGATCTTCTAGCTCTGCTGACAGCTATACTCTGCTGACCCATGTTCTCAGTTTGACGCTCAACTAACATTTGCTCACCTGAATGGCTTGGATTCAGTTCTGGTTCAGCAACCAGATCAGATGAAAACTGACTTGGATCAGTTGATTGTTGCATTCCAATTGACTCCACCTGAAGCTCCACCTTATTGTCAGTTTTCTTAGTTTCAGCACTGGTTTTAGTTTCAGTTATCCTCCCCACTGATGAACCGAGCATAGAATTTTCATCAAAAACTGTATTTCTGCTGAAAATAACTCTGTTTTCTGCTGATGACCAAATTATATAACCCTTAACTCCATCACCATACCCCACAAGCACTCCTTTTTTGACCCTTGGTTCCAGTTTCCCTTCACTGACATGATAGTAAACTGTGCTTCCAAATACCCTTAGAACTGAGTAGTCAGTAGGCTTGCCTGACCACATCTCAACTTGTGTTTTGAGATTGATCCCTGTGTGAGGACTCCTGTTGATTAAGTAGCAAGCTGTGCTTACAGCCTCTGCCCAAAATCTTCTTGACAAACCAGCACGAGAGAGCATGCATCTTGCTCTCTCCAGAAGAGTTTGATTTAGCCTTTTAGATACCCCATTCTGTTGAGAAGTATTCCTGGCTGTATGATGTCTGGCAATACCCTCATTTCTGTCCAACTCATCAAACTCAGTCTGTTCGGTAAAAACTCGTTTTAAATTTATAATTACCGGAACACCCCAAGTGTAAGACTCGTAGTAAAGATGTTACCGGGTCGTCCTAAGGGAATCGAACGTCTATCGGATTAAGTACAGTTATTGTATCGATTATGTCACAAATTATTATCTAAAACTAAGGTATATATTAATTATAATCTAGAAACTATGACTAGAAACAGAAAATAGCAGGAAATAGAACAAAAACGACACTGGACGGGCGTTCACTGATGTGGACGGGCGTCCGGTAACGTTCTGGAAACAGAAAATATGCAGAAAACAACAGGTAAAAACTAGGGTTTTTAAAATAACTAAACTTAGCAACAAAAGTTGATATGAACGAATCGGTTTATCAAATAATTAAAAGAACGGCAAGGCAACGAGAATCCACCAATCAACCAACCAACCCCAACTAGATTGCACGCTAAAGATACGACTTTTAGTTATGATCAAATCACGAATTCGATTAAATCTCTTTAATCAATTTCTAGGGTTTCGTTTTCTTTCTCAAGCAAAACTAAACTAGCATGCATAACAAGATCATGAGATTGTCTCCAATACTCTACTCAACTAATCATGAACAATCTCTTGAATCACAATTAATTGCATCAATTGAAAAGATCAAAGCTTGAATCAATACTCTCATATAAATTCAATCAGAAAAATAGTTTCATCGATCTCTCGATTCAAATAAAACATAAACAATATAACAGTATCCAATTGATGAAAAATCATAAATTTAACTCACTAAGATATAGCTAAAAATCCTCTAGTTGGTGTAGTTGTTGATTGGTTTCCTCCGTTGTCCCACCGCGATATGCTTAGCCAACAATCATATTGGTGATCATGATTGTTGGGATGGAAGAGTTCATCTTTGAGTTCGCTCTTAGGAATATGAGGCTGCTGCGTAATTCTGATTTTTTATGATGCGGTCTGATATGTTTTTAGGGTTTGGGGCGTTGCTGCTTTTATAGGAAACTAGGTCGGTTCTGCTAAGTCGGCCGAAGGACGCCCGTCCGGTTTGTTGGACGCCCGTCCAAGGATCTTGACTTTGTTCCAGACGTCCGTCCATGCTGCGTCCAAACTCTCTGTATCAAATTTCCTCTCCTGGACGCTCATCCATATATTCAGACGCCCGTCCACCTGGGACCTTTCTTCTTTGAATCGAATAAGCCTTCTGGACGCCCGTCTAGTGCTTTAAACGCCCGTCCACTGGACGGGTGCAATGGACGCCAGTTCAGCCATGTAAACCTTCATGCCAATCTCAAACTTGCATCTTTCTCCTTCCTTTAATCTTCAATCAAACACCGTTCTAGCTCCTTTCACAACATGCAAGCGTACCTACAAGGCGATAGAAACGAGCAAAGTGTAAAATCGTACATAAATAGATAAAAACCACATAAATAGCTCGATTTCCACACTTTAATAAATTCTAAACCCATTCTTCCAATTTATCCTTTTAGCAAGTGATTTTCTATAAAAAAAACACTAAAACACGGAAGATATTGTTACGGAATAACTCGATATAAACCACAAAATTAGTCGTAAACACAGTCCAGCAGAATTCCAGATCATTATCTGTACGAAGCCTCTTGATCTTCTTCCCCAACTGATTTTCAACTAGAGTCTTCCATTGCATGAAGCTCTTGAATGCCTCACTTTTGTGTTTCATCATCACCACCCAAGTCATCATTGAATAGTCATCAATAAAGGACACAAAATATCTGTGACCACCCAATGACTCCACCTTTGATGGCCCCCAACAATCAGAATGAATGTAATCAAGTGATGACTTTGTGTTGTGTAGCCTTTTTGAGAACTTGCTCCTATGAAGCTTCCCAAACACACAGTGCTCACAAAAGTCCAGATGCTTGACCTTACACTCCCCAAGAAGATCTTTCTGAGAAAGAACTTGCATCCCCTTTTAACCCATGTGACCAAGTATCATGTGCCATAGTTTTGTAAGCTGTGGCTGATGAATCTCAGCTGACGCCACAGCAGCAGAACCAGCAACAATTGACACTTGTAATATATACAGAGTCCCTTTCTTGACTCCTTTGAGAACCAAAATTGAGTTTTCATAGACACTCAGCACACCACTTTCCCCCTTAAAACTGAATCCCCTGTTGTCCAAAGAACTGAGAGATACCAAGTTTTTGGTCATTTGTGGAACATGTCTCAGTTTACAGAATCTTCCATCCTCTGTCCTCAACTGAACTGAGCCAATCCCAACTACCTTGCAGACCATGCTATTTGCCATAGATATATGACCACCATCTGTCTGCTGATAACTTGAGAACCACTCTCCGTGAGGGCAAATATGAAAGGATGCCCCAGAGTCCAGAATCCACACATCAGTTTGATGTGTTGACTCTCCTGCCACGAGAACCATGTCCTCATCTGAATCATGCTCAGCCGCTACAATAAATTTGTGCGTGAAGCTGTAATCTGCTTCCCGCTGCTTTTTCCTCTTTGGACAATTGGACTTTCAATGTCCCTGCTCCTTACATAATTGCAAACATTTGTGGATTTAGGGCCTTTGGACCTTGTCTTCTTGGAATTTTTCTTCCTAGACTGACCATGCTCTTTTCCACAACTGCTATTGGCTATCAGTCCAACAGCCTGATTGTCTGCCCCAGCTCCCTGGCATGTAAAGCTGACCTTACATCCTCTAAAGCAACTGTATCATTCCCAACTATGAAGGACTGAACAAAGTTCTCATAGGAAGCCGATAACGCTCTAAATGGTACCAATAATTATACCCTTATTCACCCCGAATTCTGCTCAAGAGAGGATAAATAGGCTCGTTATTATGTGGAATATATGTTAAATTCTATGTGCATGTTTCTAGGATCGTAATTCTGCATCTATGTTATTTTCATGAAGATTTGGTACTGTTTTGTCTCGTTTTGCGTGTTTTATAGGATGTACCGGATCTGGAGCATTGGAGAATGGATCTGGACCGAAAGAAATATATTGGGCCAAGTGATTAAAGTCCAAGAAGAAGCCTGCTGAAGAAAAAGGAGAAAAGTCGGCCCGGTTTACCGAGAGCTAGGTCCGGTAAACCGGTGGCTTATTGGACACGAAATTGATTCTGCCGTATTATCTAGGTCGGTTAGGGTTTTAGAGAGTCATAAGTCGGTCATTGTATCTATATAAGGCCGCGTTTACAGATTATTGTATATCATCTCATATATTATTATCAATTCTTCAATTACAATATACAATTTGATGAAATAAAGTTAGTCAAGCTTTGAAGGAGTTGTTTTCGGTTTTCTCTCTTCTTCCATCATCTCTAGCTTGAATAGATCGAGCTATATCTCTATTGTTGAAGGTATGAAGCTTTGAACGTTCCTTTTTGTCTTCAATATGGTAGATCTGTGCATATTTATGTGTTTTAGTTAATCTGCATGTTTAAAGACCCCATAATTTACTTATTTTAATCGTAATTGAGCAATGTATATCCAGGAATAGGAAAAGCCCCCCCGGTAACTCGGCGGTCTATACCGGTTTACCGAGGCATAATTTAGAAAACCTAAAACTGGGATTCACTATAGCTACGTTGATCGACAAGTTTAATTAACAGTAGGTTAGATCTGGCCAATCTGCTTATTGTAATCGTAAACTGGCATGAAACACGAATAGTGAAGTGCTAAGTTTGAACATAATCTAGAATGGACCCTAGGAACGTGATGATCATTGTCGACAGCTGTCTAGGCGGGTCAGCGGTATGAGTTAGCGCTCGATATCGGCAATTCTAGTTCTTTATGCGTATGGGTTATTACGGACCAATTAAGGAGGGTAGCTTGCGTATAGATTGTCTACTACCATTGTCGGAGTAGATAGGAGTAGGAGTTGCACCCGTAGATGATAATGATAATTAAAACGAAAGCTCACGATTAATCTAAGGAAATTATGTGGGGAAGTAAACATAACGATTAACTAATCCAAGTTAGTAGATCGGTGAGAAGAGGGAGAGAAATACCATGTTTGTTTTATGTTATTGTTGGTCAATGACCGCCTTTATGTTGCTTCTTAATTAGGTTAGAATCGTTTATACTTATAGTTGCATTGTCTCTGTGGGATTGACCTTGACTCGCATTTACTATACTACGATGTACCTAGTATTCTTGCTAGTAATATCGACGCTAGTGACTTAAACGCGATCAAGATTTTTGGCGCCGTCGCCGGGGATAATGGCCAATTTTAAATATAAACGTTTTAATTCTGATTAAGAAGTCGTTTTTATTTTATTTTATTTTATTTTGAGTCTTGAGTCGTTCTGTATCAATCCTGCACATGTTAAACTTCTAGAAAGAGAAATTTCAGGGTCGGTTTACCGTGGCTAACCCCTGGGTTACCGAGGCTTGAAAAATCAATTTTGTACAGCCTTTGTTATTCTGTGTTATTCTCTGTTGATTTTAGTTAGTAGGTCCGCAACAGTTGGGATCACACCCAACTGAAGTGGAAGTTGCTAACCCTTTCTTTGTTTTACTTTGTCTTTTCGCATGAAGATCAGAACACTTCAGAGATTCGATCAAACCCGAGTTGAAAAAGAGCAAACAAGTCAAGCAATATGCCTAGAACGATATTGAACATCGCACCGATTTCCATGTACCCTGGATTTGAAGCAAGAGAGCATTATGAAGCTATTAAGAAGCGGGTGGAAAAAGAGAAAGAACCAATCAAGCAAGAGCCTGAAGAGAACTTAGAGGAGTATAGCACATATCGTCTAGGTGAGTTCCCTTGTGAGTTAATTGAAATATCGTCTTCGGATTATGATTCTGATGATCCTGAAGAGGATCCCGACATGATGTTTTCTGAGCCTGATGATTACCCAGACTCAGACACCGTGGTGAAGTTAGGAGACCCTGGCACGTTCCGACTCCCGATTTCGGTTAATGGTATATCAGTAGGATTAGGTCTCTGCGACTCTGGCTCAAGTTGCAACATTCTACCTTTTTCCCTCTGCCAAAAGATTAAGCTTCCGGTCGTAATGAATCAAACTAGGACCATGACCTTTGTCGATAGAACTAGAGATATGCCTGCCGGTCTGCTTAGGAATTGTACGATTAAGGCAGGAGGGTTCAGTTATCCAATTGATTTTACGGTGATAGACGTACCAGAGAACCCTTAGAGAATAATGAAAATGGATAATGGATCATGATGATTGAAAATGGGGAGATTACTTTGAGGTTGAATAATGATGATGTATCTTTTAAGATCTTAGAACCCTTAGAGAATAAGCTGGAAAGTTGTAAGATGACGTATGCTTCAGGGAAGGTGGAAATTATGAAGATAGAGGGGCATAAGAATAGAGCGGTTGTAGTAGAAGTCATTGAGCAGGATTCATGAGACTAATGCTGAGAGAGAGAGAAGAGAAGGACCACAACAAGATGCTCACGGAAGCTAGTCCTTCCGTGTTGCGTAGTGAACGCTTTGAGCTTAAAGAAGGAAATGTGGAGTCCTTTGGTCTAAAGTCTAAATATCGACGCAGAGGCAGACCTAGTACGCAAGCCAAGAGAGATAGGCGTGCTAGGAAGAGAGCTCAAAAAGGTTCTATAAAGGTGCAAAACTCTGGAGCAAAAGTTTGGCGAATTAAAGCTCCAAACCTTAAATGATCAGAGATCTGAATAAAGTCGAGCTGGCGACTATAAACTTATAACTATTTCTTTAAACCCTTAGGTAGATTAGGAATGAATAAAAGTAGCCGGATGAAGGGACGAGCTTTTTTTCATCCTGCCGCACCCTTAGGCTTGTGGAAAGGTTTTTTTTTACTCGTTGTGGATTCTAGTGAAGTAGGTTAGGATTGAGTCAGAAATAGCAATAGAAGAGTAAAAGGCTAGTCAATTTGAGGTCAGAATTGAGCAGAGAGGTTGAGTACAGAGTGCAAAAAAGGCAGACAGAGAAATCTGGGGAAACAGTACCCTCGGTAAACCCTAGGTTACCCCCGGGTTACCGAGGCTGGATTTATAGATTTCTGAACGTCAGTTTATAAAGCTGAATTTTTAGAGACACGTGGATGACACACGTTGCATCAGGCATTACTAGTCAGCAGAAACCGCCACCTTTTCCCCTCTTTTCACATTTTTCATCCTTTTCCCACACTCCACCATAACTCCACCTCAATCCCATCAATCACCCCCTCAAATCCCTCACCCAAATAACTCATCTACCCACTATCCCACTAAATCCTTCCACCTTAACTCATTTCTTCCTATTTAAACCATCCATTCACCACCATTATCATCACTCTCATCTAATATCATTTCCTCAAATCATCAAATTCTTCCATTTCTTCTTCTTCTTCACATAATTCGGCTACCATCACCACCACTATCACCACCAAACCTCCACCAAAATCAAACCTTTCTTCCATTTAAACCAACCGAAACAACCATTTCCTTCAACCATGCTTCTGTCTAGTGCTGATGTGCCAGATAAAGTGCTGCGGTTATTCATCTTTTTCCAGCAGAGCACGGTCAATAAAAGAAATCAGAAAAAATCAGGCCGGTAAATTGGACCTACTTGCCGGTTTACCGAGGGAAGTTTTTCAGAATCAGCTGCAGTACCAGGTTGTATTATCATCCAGGATGGGTCCAAAGCGTAGCCGTTCAGCTGTTCGTTCCAGTGGTTATCAGACTGTCTATGGAGATGCTAACCCTTTGATAAATGGGGTTGTGCAATTCCATTATTTAGCTATCTACGAGTCGTTCCGAGGGCATTGGAACGCAATGCCAGTTGCTAGAGAATGAGGGGTAGAATTGGACGACTGCGGATCGATCTTGCCCGGAGCCTTACAAGAGCAAGATATTTTGGACATGGTAAGCTCACCGACACGGTTCAACGCCATGGTGGTAAGGGAATTCTATGCTTATATTTCGCACAGCCCCCGAGCCACATATGCTATGGTCCGCGGTGTTAAAGTTGATTTTTCTATTGAGCGGATCTATGCTCATTTTGGGGTTAGACATCCACCGGTGGGCCCGGATGAGTACACATCCTCGAGCAACATTGAAGATTTGGAGAGGATGGACTTGATAGCTGAGTATTTTAGGGTGCAATGGAAGCGCAATCCTGCTGGAGCCCCCACCATCTTCCTAGAGAACGAATTATCCTGGGACTAAAAGATGGTTAACAGATTTGTTTGTGCCCGCCTTCTACCGACCAAGCACACGGTCTCTGTCACCACCAAGAGGGTGGAGTTGATGTTCTATCTGGAGTAGGGATCTCCGGTCAACATCGGTCTTCTGATGCATAGCCGTATTCACGAGCTTGGTGCCGCGTCTGAGCGCGAGCTGTTTCCATACGGGCTGATGATTGATATGTTTGCTTTGGAGGACGAGGTCAAGATTCTCATCAGTGATGATTGGGAATACCCTGAGCCGAAGATCAGTTCGCAGTCGGTTCAAAAAGTTCCAAGATGGGTTGGAAGAGTTGAGAGGGAGCGTACTCCGGTCCTCGGAGCACCTCGAACTCAGAGAGCTATGCTAGAGGAGCACTCACGAGAGATTGTGAGTTTGCACAACAAGATGGATCGGAATATAGGCTTCTTTGGCATACCTCAAGCGACCCCACCACCTAGGACTGCCCCACATCACCGAGCCTCTTCTTCCGCCACTGCTGCCTTGAGTTCTGGTCCACCTCCCGGTTTTGAGCCTAGAGATGACTGGGAGGGTTATTCTGATGAGGATTAGTTTTCTTTCTTTTCATTGTTGTTGTTTTCCATTTTCTTGTTTTTATTTTTATTATTTGTTTCTTTTCTTATCTAGTTGATGTAGCAGAATCATATTCATATAATCATTTTGTCAGCTTAATTTGTTTTGGAGTTATTTATTTTCTCTTTTACTGCCGCCATTTTATTATACGGTTTCTTGTCACAACTGTTCTTCTTGGTTTGCTTGAGATATTTAGTGCAAATTCTTCATGGATTACTTACATGAGCCCGATGATTTATACGACGATCCGATTCTTCTTTGGTTCCACCTTTAACCGAAGCTAAGTTCCTTTTTGTTTTTCATTTTCCATTTTCCATCTTACACATTGGGGACAATGTTTCGTTTAAGTGGGGGGTAAGAAACGTCACTTAACTTCTTAGCTATATTCCATGAATTGCGTGATTATCTTGATTCTCTTTGATGCACGATTCACCACTTAGACTTTGATTCCTTTCGACAGAATTTCGAAAAAATTATGATATCTTTAATCTTTTCGAGTTAATTGACTTCATCCTTGTTTTACTTTGCACAAGTAAGAGTAAGTGCCCACTTCTGAAGTAGTGGCGTATTAAGCGCATATTCTGTTATGAGCCACCATTTTAAGCACGTACAACTCACTTCCCTTGGTGTGTAGTCGATAGCATATTGCTTTGACTAGAGTTGACCCTGGCTTCATCACGAATCATGTTCCACCAACGCTTATAAAGGCAAATGAATTTCGGATTCGATAGTTTATCATGAGTGGGGCCGTGAGGATAGCTAAATCAATGAGAGTTCACCCGCCAAGAAAGAGAAGTGCATTGCAATATATACATCTATATTCTCTTTGGCAAATATCTTAGTCGATGGAGCGTAAAACGCACGAATTTTGCATAGACCGATAAACGCGAGCCTAAGAGTAATATATACTCGGTTCTCGATCCGCCTTGCCAGCTCAATTAATTAATAAAATCACATGTTCGAGACTGGTTTGTTCGACTATGGGTTGACGTAATGTGAGATAGTTTGCATTACTAAGCGGTTGTGAAAGTTATTGCACACACACATTGGCTCGTGACATGAATAGTGTTTAATGTGTTACTGATGGATATGAATGGCATGATCTCGATTTTGACTTTGTGAGGCATAGTTGTTTTTAATTAACTTGTATACTGATCAGAGTGTTATTTTCTTTTCGCCTTTTTGCTCGGGACGATCAAAAGATAAGTGGGGGGTAGTTGATAACGCTCTAAATGGTACCAATAATTATACCCTTATTCACCCCAAATTCTACTCAAGAGAGGATAGATAGGCTTGTTTTTATGTGGAATATATGTTAAATGCTATGTGCATGTTTCTAGGATCGTAATTCTGCATCTATTTATTCCTGAAGATTTGGTACTATTTTGTCTCGTTTTGCGTGTTTTATAGGATGTACCGGATCTGGAGCATCGGAGAATGGATCTGGACTGAAAGAAATATATTGGGCCAAGTGATTAAAGTCCAAGAAGAAACCTACTGAAGAAAAATGAGAAAAGCCGGCCTGGTTTACCGAGGGCTAGGTCCGGTAAACCGGTGGCTTAATGGACACAAAATTGATTCTGCCGCATTATCTAGGTCGGTTAGGGTTTTAGAGAGTCATAATTCGGTCATTGTATCTATATAAGGCCGCGTTTACAGATTATTGTATATCATCTCATATATTATTATCAATTCTTCAATTACAATATACAATTTGATGAAATAAAGTTATTCAAGCTTTGAAGGAGTTATTTTTGGTTTTCTCTCTTCTTCCATCATCTCTAGCTTGACTAGATCGAGCTATATCTCCATTGTTGAAGGTATGAAGCTTTGAACGTTCTTTTTTGTCTTCAATATGGTAGATCTGTGTGTATTTACGTGTTTTAGTTAATCTGCATGTTTAAAGACCTCATAATTTACTTATTTTAATTGTAATTGAGCAATGTAGATCCAGGAATAGTAAAAGCCGCCCCCGGTAACTCGGCGGTCTATACCGGTTTACCGAGGCATAATTTAGAAAACCTAAAACTGGGATTCACTACAGCTACGTTGATCGACATGTTTAATTAACAGTAGGTTAGATCTGTCCAATTTGCTTATTGTATTCGTAGACTGCCATGAAATACGAATAGTGAAGTGCTAAGTTTGGACATAGTCTAGAATGGACCCTAGGAACGTGCTGATCAATATCGACAGCTGTCTAGGCGGGTTAGCGTATGAGTTAGAGCTCGACATCGGCAATTTCTGTTCTTTATGCGTATGGACTATTACAGACCAATTAAGGAGGGTAGCTTGCGTATAGATTGTCTACTACCATTATCGGAGTAGATAGGAGTAGGAGTTGCACCCGTAGATGATAATGATAATTAAAACGAAAGCTCACGATTAATCTATGGAAATTATGTGGGGAAGTAAACATAACAATTAACTAATCCAAGTTAGTAGATCGGTGAGAAGAGGGAGAGAAATACCATGTTTGTTTTATGTTATTTTTGGTCAATGACCGCCTTTATATTGCTTCTTAATTCTGTTAGAATCGTTTATACTTATAGTTGCATTGTTTTTGTGGGATCGACCTTGACTCGCATTTACTATACTACGATGTACCTAGTATTCTTGCTAGTAATATCGACGTTAGTGACTTACACGCGATCAGAAGCTGGTAATGAAACCAGCAAAATCAAAACATCATTTTCATCTTCAATCTTAACATCAATATGTTGAAATAGTGTCCTAAACCCAATCGGGTTGGACCGGATCCGACTGGGTCGGATCATTTCTACTATTTATATTAAATGGCTTTTCTGTTGTTATATATTTGTTATTTTAAAGAACCAATTATGAATTGTTATATGATGACGTCCTTGGTATTGAACTATGATAGAGAAACCATGATAGGCGATTATTGTTGATGAGATCTCTAATCACTTTAATAAGTTTGATACTTAAATGTCTCTAGGCTGATGTACTATTAAACAGTGTATTGGTAGTACAAACAGGCTAGCACGTATTAGATGTCTTCTGTCTTTAAGGGCAGGGATAGATCTCGTCTATCAAAGTGTAGAGACACTTGGACTGTACGTGGACGTGTATTAGAGAATGCGTACGTTAGACTGACCCACTTATACTGTTAAGTGTCACACTATATGGCGGTTGTGTAATTATGCTAAGACCGGAGTCTTCTTGGCATCACGGTATGAATTGTCATCCTTTGACACTATTGAGGTTTCCCCTAGCCATGGGGCGATCATGCGGTAGTGATTGGGTGTGATACTGAAGCATGCGGAGTATACATGTTTGTTTGTCCGGAAATCGCGTACCCTTTCAGTAGGGGTGAATATCCGAAAGGGTCTTCTTATAAGGAATGTCTTACTCTCATGAATCTTTGCAAAGTGGAAGTAAGTGAGTTACTTCGAGAGAGCATGATATCCAGATTATAAGATACGGTCGTTGATGTTTGACACTCGATGAACGACCGTATGGATATTAATACAGCGATAGGATTCTATTTACACGGTAACTGTTTCACGTGAAAGGTAGTAGTCATTGTATTTGACTCTTCCGATGATTGGGGTCACGGTGTGTTGCTAGACGTTATCCCGTGATCATTAGGTGTGAAGGGCATTTTCGTAATTTGCTCTTTATGTTTACGGCCAACATATTCGGAAGTCTATCGGGTCACACATATAAGAACATCTAGCCGAATTAAAATGCGGTTATAGCGATAACCAAATAAGGAAAGTTTATCTCGACTATAAATTGTCATAGTGATAAATTAATATGGTGGTATTTATTTATTATGAATAAATATAATACAAGATATTAATTATGTTAATTAATTAAATATACACATAATGTATGTGTATGTCGAGATTATTATGTGTATATGATACACATGTAGTTTGCAAATTAATTAATCATAGAATTATATTAATAAATAATATTCCTGATGCCAACTTGCTGGCATATGGGGCGCCACTTTTAGTGTATTAAGATACACTTGGATTATGCAATTTAATTAATAAGATTAGCATAATATTAATATTAGATATTAATTGATTTTGGAAAAATAGATTTATGGTAATAAAATAAAGATATATTCAATATAAGATATTGTCAATATATATCTTGGGAATATATATTTAATATAAGATATTAAATATTAATGAGATAAATCAATCAAAGAGATTTTCCTTATTTTATTAGGAACAAGTCTTTCTCCTCAATCTACTAGGAAGCTAATCCCAATCAGATTGGGATACTAGAGGGGCGCCACTTTCTATTATAAATAGAAGGATTGGCTAGCTCTTTTGTACATCACAATTACAAGAGCTAATAGTTCTTGTGAAAAATAGAGAGCTTCTTAGAGAGAGAAAATGTCGGTCTAGCAATCGAGTTTTTCTGGTAGCAATCCATGATGGGATTCCGGCGAGGTGTTCGTCTGGATCACCGGTAGAGGCAGAACGCTTGGGCGGCTTCATGAGGAAACTACAACCATAGACAAAGCGTTGATCCAATTGGATCAACCAAGGTATTCTTTTGTCTACTTCTTTTATGCTTGTTGCTTAAACGAAGTCAATCTTGGGAAAAAGGAAATCAAAATTTTGAATTCCGCTGCGTTCCCGCGTTGATTTCCTAACACAATATTCCTGAGATCAAGTAATATCGTGTTAAACTGATCAAGATGATCTCTCAGCTGAGCCCCCTCATGCATCCTCTGGCTGAATAGCCTCTGCTTCAACAACAACTTGTTGGTCAATGACTTAGTCTTATACAGGATTTCAAGCTTTAACCATAACTTGGCAGCGGTGTCTTCCTCAACAACTTATGTGATAACATCATCAGACAAGCACAACATGAGGTTGAATGTGCTTTCTCCTCCAGACTGGCATAATCTGCTGAAATGACATCCTCTTTATCAAATAAAGGAGTCCACAATCCTTGTTGCTTTAACAAGGCCCGTATCTTGATTTTCCACAAACTGAAATTTTTCCTCCCTGTAAATTTATCAATCTTTACATTCATTGCTGACATCCGTCTAATTAAAGAACAAACCTTTGATCACAAAATCCTAGCACCGGACACCGGTCTTGGTGAAGATCAACTCTGTTCAACCTGCAACTCTCTAAATCTTGAACATGTTTCTCTGATACCAGTTTGTTGAAAACACAGAAGAGAAGCTTTTAGTTCAAGAAAGATAAAACAATAACAATGCAAACATAAAGTATGGCGGAAATTGATAAAACACATAAACAAAGAGAACACGGCGATTTAACGTAGTTTCCGGCGTTGTGCCGACTACTCCACGGCAGGGACGGACCTAGCCTTTTGAGGGTGGGGTGCATGGCCCCCACTCAAATTTTCGGGCGAAGTTACTAATATACCTCTCTTATAATAATAAAACTGTGTATGTATATTATTTCAGACAATTTCTACAACTATTATTCATTTAATTTAATTGGTTAGAAGCATTGTTACTTATCCTAAGGTCATAGGTTCGAGACTTAGTTGTTGAGTCTTTTTTTCATCTTTTTTTTAATTTGGCCCCCACTGAAAAAATTTCCTATGTCCGTCACCGCTCCACGGACAGAAATGTTGAAATAGTGTCGTAAACCCAATCGGGTTGGACCGGATCCGACCGGGTCGGATCATTTCTACTATTTCTTTATGTTTATACATATGTTAAATGGCTTTTCTGTTGTCATATATATGTTCTTTTAAAGAACCAATTATGAATTGTTATATGATAACGCCCTTAGTATTAAATCGTGATAGAAAAACCATGATAGGCGATTATGGTTGATGAGATCTCTAATCACTTTAATAAGTTTGATACTTAAATGTCTCTAGGTGATGTACTATTAAACAGGCATTGATATTATAAATAGACTAGCACGTATTAGATGTCTTCATCTTTAAGCGCGTTGATAGATCTCGCTCTATCGAAGTGTAGAGACACTTGGATCATGCGTGGGCGTGTATTAGAGAATGCGTCGTTAGGTCGACCCACTTACATTAAGTGTCACACTATGTGGCGGTTGTGTAATTATCCTTAAGACCGGAGTCTTCATGGCATCACGGTGTGGATTGTCATGCTTTGACACTATTGAGGTTTCCCCTAGCCATGGGGCGATCATGCGGTAGTGATTGGGTGTGATACTGAAGCATGCGGAGTATACATGATTGGTCGTCCGGGAATCGCGTATCCTATGATTGGGATCGAATATCCGAAATGGCCGTCTTAAAAGGAATGTCTAGCTCTCGTGAATCTTTGCAAAGTGGGAGTAAATGAGTTACTTCGAGAGAGCATGATATCCAGATTATAAGATACGATCGTTAATGTATCGACACTCGAGATACGATCGTATGGATATTATTACAGCGATATGATTTAATTTACACGGTAACTGTTTCCCATGAAAGGTAGTAGTCATTGCATTTGACTCTTCCGATGATTGAGGGTCACGGTGTGTTGCTAGACGCTATCTCGTGATCGTTAGGCATGAAGGGCATTTTCGTAATTTGCACTTTGTGTCTACGGCCAACATATTCGGAAGCCTATCGGGTCACACACATATGAACATCTAGCCGGATTAAAATGTGGTTATAGATGATAACCAAATAAGGAAAATTTTTATCTCGAGAGTATAAAGGTTATAGTGGTAAATTAATATGGTGGTATTTATTTATTATGAATAAATATAATACAAGATATTAATTATGTTGATTAATTAAATATGTATATAGATACATATAAGTCGAAAATATATGTGTATATTGATACACATGTATTTTGCAAATTAATTAATCATAGTATTATATCAATTAAAGAATATTCAGGAAGCCAATTAAAGGCTAAGAGTGGTGCCAATAATAGTGTATTATGATACACTTGGATTGTGTAATTTAATTAATAAGATTACCATATATTAATATTAGATATTAATGACTATAGATTTGCACACATGTGTAAATTGATTTATGGTAATAAGATAAATATAGTCAATATAAGATATTGACAAAATATTGGAAATATTTAATATAGGATATTAAATTAAATGAGATAAATCAATCAATTATATTTTCCTTATTTTATTGGGAAAATGTTTTCTCCTCCACTCTAGTCTGGGGCGCCACTTTCCCTATAAATAGGAAGTGGGTGTCAAACTCTTTTGCACATCACAATTCCAAGAGCTAATAGTTCTTGTGTAAAATAGATAGCATCCTATAGAGAGTTGGAGAGAGGGGAAAAAGGCCGGTCTAGCAACCGGAGTTTTCCAATAGCAATCCATGATGGTATTCCGGCGGGCTATTCGTGTGGACTAGCGGTAGAGGCCGAACACTCAGGCGGCTCATCTATAATAACTACTCTCCTTAGACGGTCAAATCGTCGATCTTATAGATCAACCAAGGTAACCACCGTCTACTAGCTTATTTGTTTATTGCTTAAACGAAGTCGATCCTGGTTAAAGGAAATAAAATTTTAAATTCCGCTGCGTTCCCGCGTAGATTTCCTAACAAAAAAATGATAAAAAAAAAATTTGAAGCAAAAAAGATATATTTTGCTATGCATAAAGTTACAAGGTATTCCTCACAAAGTGAAAGATACACTCTTGAAAGACACACATTGCATTGATTACAACATTGATATTTATAGGCACAAATCCCAAACCCTAACCGCCAAAGATCTTTGTCGGAACTGCCATAAATACCTAGATGTGGACCCTCACCTCCAAATTATTATCCACTGATTTAAACTCACCAAAACTAATTTTCCTGGACTTGTAACCAATCGCTCGATGTAGAATTCAACAGATTAAGAAAACTCATCGACACTGAACCGATCGATGACTTCGAAGAAACTCGATTCGACTTCATCAAACTGACTTTCACAGAACTGAATATACTTTACTGAACTGACCATCATTCTCAGTCTCAATTTCTCAGATTAGTTCGACCAGTTTATTCATCAGTTTAAAGATCAAGTCAACAAAACTGACATTATATTTATAACAAAATTTATAACACGTAATATTTATAACATCAAGCATATTTTCATGAGTTTCCCGTCTAATATTGTCGGCAAGATCCCTCCATAATAATAACTAGTTGACGCGCCCGTGCAATGCCCGGGCCCACCCGTTGAAATTCTAATGTTTTTCTTTTTGTGTATTGAATTTTTGAATTTAGTTACTAAAGATTTATAGAAGGTGGTAGATAGTATGTGTCATGTATTAGCTGAAATCTTGTATTTATAAAATAAGGATGGGTTTTCTCTGTCTTCACCATATTCCTCCCTCCCTTTTTAGGGTATTGGTTTTGAGGGGTAAAGATAGTTTTATACCTTAGTCGATGGAAGGTTGCAAGAACAAAATGTTAAAATGAGATGGTTTCAAAACGAACTGAGAGATGGAAAAAAGGAACATAAAAGCAAGGACAAATTCGCAGAGAGATCTTCAACAGGCTTGAATCACATTTCGTTGTTGATCTCATCAAAGCTTGTAAATGAACATCTTTTCAGATTTTAGATCAGTGCTGGATGATCTCAAATTCTTACCAGCGAAGACATCGACTGGGGAGATTTTATCTCTCCTTATGTCCTGAATCCCTTTTACTACACAAAAAAAATGGATGCAGATGTAGATCTAAGACAGCGGCGGAGAGGACCGCCAAGTGCCTTATGAGTGACGTCTCCTCTAGATTCTTCGCTTTCTTCAACATCTCCGCCATGGCTGCAATCCACAAGGAGGATGATATCATATGACGACCAAAGTTAGAGAAAGAGTGTAGAAGAAGATGTGAAGTGGCGATGAGCAACAACTGCTGGAGGAATGTGGTAAAGCGTGGAAAGATCTAGAAAAGGGACTGCAGATGCAATTTGTTTTTTTGAGAAGGCTAGTGCTACTGCCAGAGGAGTTACGCTAATGCCAGAGCAGTTTACCAACCTTACCCTCCAATAAACCCCCCTAAAGCCAGCCGCATTAATGAGGCGAAACTATGGTCCTCACTCCCTTGTTATTTCTGACAACTGTTTTCTTTATTGGTTTCTTTTTGTTTTTATTTATATTTTTATAAATGTGTATTTCGTTGAGAAATTAGTAAATCAGTAATCATGATTGATATTTATTTTCGGTGTGTGTAGTCGGCGACATTTTTTTCGCAGAAATCGTCCAAATTCAGACGAAATCGTCCAAATTTTGGTCAAAACGTCCAAATTTGGATACATGTCGTCTAATTCCATTTGATCTATTTAACCGTCCAAAATAGATCAAACCGTCCAAATTTGGAAGAAGACCGTCCAATTTGGATTTAATCCGCCCATTTTGACGCGTGGCATATCTGATTTGACCCAAAACAATGAATTCGTCCAAATTAGACGACTTAAAGGACAAGCCTCGTCAAAAAAAGAGACGCACCGTCCGAATTGGACGGTTTCTTCCAATTTATGGTGGATTGTAGAAATTCCTGTTGTTGCGACATTTTCTCAATCATTTCTTGTTTATATCCACATAAGTAGTTCAAAAGTCTTCATAGCAGAAGCAGGCAAACCAAGAAGAACATTGATACATTTCTTCTCTTTTCCATTAGAAAGAAACAAAATCACTTCTTTTCGTGGTAAAGCCACAGCCCGAAAAGAATTTGGTTCTCCCCAACCGAAATCAGTAGTGTCAAAAGACAATCTTGACCAAGTTGTAATCAGTAGAGTTGCATTTAAAGATGGCCTTGCTCTGCTCACTTCAAAGTAATCAATGGCGGATCTCATGTAATTATCAGTAACCATTTTCACTGCTTCCTGAACTTTATTCACTGCAAAAGAAAGTGGGTTTTCCATTAAATCCTGCTTTGCAAATTGAATTCGTTAGAACGATCCCATTCCCAAAATAGCCTTTTGGGATTGGTGGATTGAATCTTGACCGTCCCATCGATCGCAAATTGGAAGAAACCGTCCAATTCGGACGGTGCGTCTCCTTTTTTTGGACGAGGCGTGTCTTTTAAGTCGTCCAATTTAGACGAATTCATTGTTTTGGGTCAAACCGTACGGCCACCGTCCAAAATGGACGGATCCGTCTAAATTTGGACGGTCCTTCTTCTAAATTTGGACGGTTTCAGTCCATTTTGGACGGTTAAATAGATCAAATGGAATTGCACGATATGTATCCAAATTTGGACGTTTTTGACTAAATTTGGACGATTTCGTCCGAATTTGGACGATTTACCTGAAAAAAAATGTCAGACTCTGACACACCTGAAAATAAATATCACATTCTACAGTTGCCTGATTTACTAATTTCACTATTTCGTTCTTTACTGGTACATTTTTTTCCCCAGAAATATTCACCATCTATCTATCTATCTATATATCTATATATATATAATATATAGGAGGAGGATTTAACCCAATTACCCACAATTTTGCCCCAAACCCGCACTTTGACCCGCCTCAGACCCGTCAAGAAAACAACTATACAATATAAAAACATCTTTAAATACATTTGCAATAAATACGGAATCAGCGGATTTAACCCAATTACCCACAATTTTGCCCCAAACCCGCACTTTGACCCGCCTCAGACCCGTCAAGAAAACAACTATACAATATAAAAACATCTTTAAATACATTTGCAATAAATACGGAATCAGCTTTAAATATGAATTTTTTTTTCAATAAATGCAAAATTTTCTATTGCCTTCATACCCACTACGGAATAGCTACGAAATTTTTTTTTTGCAATAACTAGGAATCAACTTTAAATGTGATTTTTTTTGCAATAAATACGATTTTTTTTAGCGCCAAATCACTATTAAAATACGGAATCATGCGATTTTTTTTCCAATATACAATAAAAAAACATCTTTAAATACATTTACAATAAATACGGAATCAGCTTTAATTGCGGAATTTTTTTCAATAAATGCGAAATTTTCTAGTGCCTTCATACCCACTAATAAAATAGCTACGATTTTTTTGGCAATAACTAGGAATCAACTTTTTTTAGGGAAGGAATCAGCTTTAAATGCGATTTTTTTTGCAATAAATAAGAATTTTTTTAACCTCAAATCACTATTAAAATATAGAAATAAATACGGAATCAGCTTTAAATGCGATTTTTTTTGCAATAAATACGAATTTTTTTAAAATATGGAATATTATTTTGTTTTGAAACTACTCAACCCACTACTTATACCACTACTTATACGACTATATATACATATTAACATGATATCATTCATTTGCATAATTACAATCCATCACGTATCTTGTCATTTTTTAGTCCGAATTTTTCTTCCCTTTGTGATTTATTCCCCGATTATTTTTTGCCATGAGTTCACAAAGATTGTAATTTATTCCCCGATTATTTTTTTCCATGAGTTCGCAAGATTGTTATTTACGTTTTATTTGTTTTGAATTGTTTTCACTAGGCTTCATGAGACGAATCGTAGCATGGCTATAATTTTCCATTCATCATCAGATCAAGGGTGGTGAGAAGAATGTGTTGAATAATTTTTTAATTAATTATATATTTTTGATGATTATTGATGTATGATAAAAATATAACCATATTATATAACTTTTTATATCGTATTTACGATAATATCGTATAAATTCTATAAAAATATATCTAAAAACACATAAAAATCGAAATCATTATGAAAAGATGTTATCGTTATTATTTTAGTAAAACTTATAGTTTTTATGATCAAAATTACTGTGGCTCGTGTTTTTGACTGTTTCAGGGTACGTGTGATGGAAAGATGAAGGATTAAAACCAAAAGCAATGATTTAAACGGAAGAAAGATATTTTTCAAGATCCGCCCGAATCGAAAAAACCCGGCCCGAGCCGAATCTATCTCGCCACCAAAGACACGTGGGACTTTCGGAGAGAATCTCCATCAGTAGCACCGCCCGCTACTGCCTTGTAGTCCACTCTATAAATACTCCTCATTTGCAGCTTGATGGAGTTGTACCAATATATATATATATCACTTCTATATATATATATATATATATATATATATATATATATATATATATATATATATATTATCCTAATCTAGTTTGTAGTTCAGAAATACCGTAAAACGACACTCTGTCGAAATAATAATGTAGTATAAGTATCGTTTTAGTACTTAGAAGGTTTATCAAGGCTCGTTGTTGCTAAAGGAGTTGTTATTTCCGGAGAATACGGCTCTGACACTACAATTGTAATCTGGTAACTTTTTAATGTATTTATGTTTGTTTGTTGTTATTAGTATCTATATAATAGTTATAATGATATTAGGCTAACTCTATATCTAGCCAAGATATGAAATTGAATTAGTTTATCTTTTAGGAAATAGATGATGACTATGTTAAAATTGAATTAAAATCGATTATAATGAATCTTTTTCTATCTTGCAACGTATTGATAATATTCGGATTGACGTAATTAATCAAGATGAATCGCAACATATAACCTAATGATGAACTGACCGGAGAAGTTAGGATATGAGATAAAGGATAGAAAAACCGGAGGGTAAAATTGGCGAGTGAAAACGTGACAACGGAATCCGATTTCCTACCCGGGGGCAGATTTGTCTTGGGAAAGATGAATCTTATTAAATTTGTGTTCAAGATCGTAACAATGTTAAAATCAACGGTTTAATTGAAACTAACACCGGAAAGTTAAATCGATCCGCCTGACAACCGGAGCCTTTTGAATAACATCGGCCGTCTGACAAATGGAATAACCTCTTTTATCCGGGGTAGATTTGTACTGGTACTGCTCGACTAACCGAGATTAGCATGGGGCGCTTGTGGAGATTAAACTGATGACAATTTGACATATGACAATTTCATACGCTCGTGTGAGGAGGAGTTGTCTAGCTTAGGAATACACCGATTCACATATAATTGATTCACCTTAAAATAAGGAAAGATCGAGCACATCTATTTCTACTAAAAAGAGATACTGATTCAGTGACATATTCTTGGCTAGTCTTTAATAATATTACTAGTATTTATATCTTATATATTGTATTGGTACCTATATATATTTATATCTATATATATATTTGTATTTCTATATGCTTATATATATATTTTTGTATATATATATATATCTGTTTTAGTTTTATGCATTTATTTACTGTTTTAAGGTTACTAAATAGGAAAAAAAGAAAAATTGCGACTTAGATTGAGTTAATAATAGCTTCTTGGTGTTTAGCCACACTCTGAATTACCATACGTTTCCTGAGGATTCGACACTGACTCACCATACTAGCACTACTGATTTGACCCGATACAATCGTCGGTTAAGGACCGGAATAGCACTAGAAAAGGCCACGTCGACTTTACGCGCCCGTTGCGCCGGGAACGACGCTAATTCATTGTGTTCGAATGGTTTCTACCGTATTAGCTCAAAATTCTCGAGGATAAGTCAACACTCTTCTTATCACATTTCTTTTTATTTTTCGTTGGTACTTACCTTGTAGGTAAGTTACCAATCTTTTACTGCCTTTATCAAGTTATTTTACATTTCGATAGTTGATGACCAGAAGCGGTAAGGCCCACTCACTCCTTATAAGCCTGACATAAATATCTACGAAAGGCAGTTAAGAGTAGAGAGTAAACGAGGTCATACTAGTCAGGGAAATCCTGACGAATCATCATCAAATCGAGAAACGAGAATGGCCGAAATCAGTGATGAAACACCTGAACAAGGGATTGTACATGCCCAAGGACATGGACAAAACCTTAATCAGAATCCACCAATACCAAATAATCAAAATCCTAATGATAGAAATAATCAAAATCGGAACCAGAATAATCATAATAATCCTAACCTACCAAACCCGAGACCTTTCTGTGATCAGACCGTAAGAAGAAACCAGACTAATAATCCAATTCGTTTACCAAATGAAGGAGCGAATAATTTTGAAATAAAATCTCATCTTTTTGGTTTAATTGACACAAGAGCCCAATTTCTAGGAGAAGATGATGAGGATCCACATCATCATCTCTATCTTTTTTTCAAGAATTGTGTAATACACCAAAAGTCAAGGTGCTCATCGTGAATTAACAAGGATGTCTATGTTTCCTTTTCTTTTAAAAGGAAGAGCACGAGATTGGTTTATGTCACTCCCACATCATTCGTTGACAAGTTGGGAGGAGATTCAAACCGAGTTCTTAAAGCAATATTTTACTCCTGGTAGAAATTTGGAGTTAAAGGTCGAAGTTGCTAACTTTAGACAAGGATCTGAAGAAATGCTTGGGAATGCTTGGGAGAGATTTAAGAAACTATTAAGAGCTTGTCCCGATCATGGTTATTCCTTAGATATGCAAATCCAACTTTTCTGTCGTAAACTGAGGAAAGACTCACGTGCAGACGTTGATCATGCATGTGGTGGTTCTTTAATGATGAGTGAAGCCCAATTAGTTTACGATGCCATAGAAAATATTTCCAAAAATAACAGAATGTGGGAAACCGGTTCTAGCACAAGAAAAGTAGCATTTGCAGGAGAATGTACATCGAATACGGAAGTTCTAGCACACTTGGAGAATTTAAGTAGGAAATTTGATGGCTTACAAACCAGTAAGAATGCTAACTTGGAAAATAATTTAACAAATGACTACTCAAATCATGATAATGTGTCATTAGGGAAAGAAGAACCAGAAGGATATTCAAAGGAGGAGGTGAGTTTTTTACAACAAAGATAAGAATTTGAACAACGCGTATTCAAACTCGTTTAGTGCTATTAGGAGAGATCACCCTACTTACCGTTGGTCTGAAAACCCTAGTAAGCAAGGACAACCACCGTATCTAGTTCAATATAAGAATTCATATAGTAATCAAGTTTATCAAGGAGATACCATGGATCGTAACTCTACAATCATTACCTAGATCGTATCCACAACATACTACTCAAAGTATACCAGTCACTCAAAGTTCAACTCAACCTGAAGGAGTTGATAAATGGGAGAAATTAATGGAAAATATGATGGGTGTAGTTTCTACTCAAGCTAAAAATGTAGAAACTATGATAACTTCTATAGGACAAATCCACTAAGGATATGAGTGCGTTGAAAACATCCATGAGTGGACATGATACGAGAATGAGAACTATAGAAGCATCAATAAGGAATATGGAAGATCATTTGAGTAGAGAAGGAGAACGTAAAAGCAGAGACCTCCGGGAGGATTACCAAGTAATACCGAAAGAAACCCGAGAGAAGTATATCTTTGTTATTACAAGAAGTATAAAACTTTGTGGAGATACTGGAACAGAAAACTCAGGAGATAATGAAGTAGAGAATGATTTAAATGGAAAAATTGAGACGAATATGGAAACCTCAATTGAACTTGAATTTACTGATGAAGAAGAAGAAATTATTGAAGATTTCTTGAAACAAAATAGTAAAGTTGAACCTGAAAGTAAGAATAAGGAATGGGTTAAAACTCCTAGGATTCTAAAAAATCCAATGGACAGTGACCTGAGAACCTTATTTAAAGAACATGTTAGAGAAAACAATACTGAAGGAAAGAAGGAAGATTTGCAATAACCGAAAAAGGGAAATTCGATACAGAAGATGTTTCAAAGAAAAGATCGTATGAGAATGAAACATGGCAAACAAGTAATGCTAAAAAATCTAAGGAAAAAGGAAAAGAGGGTATAACTTCAGAACCAAAGGTTATAGATTTGGAATCTTTACCTTACCCACCTAAGGATCAAATTAGAAAGATAAAAAGCGATAAAGAAGTATGCTCGTTTCCTTGATACTTTTCGTCATATTCATGTCAATATCCCCGTTATCGAAGCCTAATCAACATGCCTACCTATGGAAAGTTTCTTAAAGATATCCTATCAAACAAAAACGGTTAGAAGAATATGAGAATATATCCTTAATGAAGAATCGCTCTGCAAGATCTCCAACATAAGTTGCCTCCTAAACTTAAAGATCCTGGTAGTTTTACAATCCCATGTGAGATTGGAGGATTTCTGTTTAAGAAGGTATTATGTGATCTAGGAGCAAGTATAAATCTCATTTCTTATGAGGATTATAAGAAACTAGGCATAGGAGAGCTTACAAATACTGAAATGACCCTTCAAATGGCAGATAGATCGATTAAACATCCTAAGGGAATCATCGAGGACGTATTGGTTAAAGTAGACCCGCTCAATGACCCGGCTTCTTACCCGTATTTCCTTAACACGCCCACTTTCAGCACCATAACTTCCTCCCACGTTCTAATGCTTCCTCCCACGCACAAATGCCTAACTTCCACATAGTCAATTCAATAAAACCTCTCTTTTCAACTTCCAAAACAAATACTCCTACCTTTTGAAAAGAAGAAAGAAAAAAAAGAAACTAATACTTCTGTAGCAACTTTCTCTCTCATTCTTCATCAACAGGTCCGTTTTTCTTCAAATCCATAGCCGGATCATTTCTTTTTGCACTTTATTTTGAGGCCATGAAGATAGATTTACGAGAACAAAAGAAAACTGATGTAAATTGTGTTTTGAATGCTACCTTGATTGCCGACCCGAAGAACCAGATCTCAAATCTGAGCCTCTTTCTCAAGCTTGCTGAACCAGATCTTAAATTTCTAATTTTTGTGTTTGATTTCATATGAATTGAATAGTTATGGGTGTGTTTTCTACAATAATTTTGGTGTTGTTGGTTATAGAACAGATCCGCAAATAGTCTCTGATTTATCACCAATTCTTTCGGATACAAGTGTTTTTTTTCCTTCTGAGGAACATCTTTGAACTGTTTTCCTATTTCACGTTCTCCTCCACCCCAAATTTAGTTGCCCACACTTTCGGGCATTTGATAACCGATCAAACAAATGCACAATTGAAATAAAGAAGAAGCCACCGGAACAGAAATTTGATTATGTGTTGATTTTTGCAACAGTTTTTCTTACCGACTGTATTTGATACACGTTGGGGATTTGGGCACGGTTGCGGAAATGGTTACCCTGGGACTGTTGTCCTTTGAACCATAATGATATGGCATCACCTGCCAATGGTGATGAAAATTTCAACCTGCAATTCTTGCGTATGTTATTGAAAGGTTTTTCTTTCGACCCATTATCTTACTTTCAGTTTTATTATTATTATTATTTTTAAATTTTTTATTTTGGTGTGGTTGATGTGCAAATAGTTTAATTATACCGTTGCTAGGGCCTTTAGGATTGTTTGTTTGTTTTTGTTTTTTTTTTTTTTTTTTTTTTTTGTAGATGAGCATATAGTCATTTTTAGGTTTATTATCCTTCGGATTCATCCCTGTTGGGCAGAAATTTGATTATGTGTTGATTTTTACAACAGTTTTTCTTACCTACTGTATTGGATACACGTTGGGATTTGGGCACGGTTGCGGAAATGGTTAACCTGGGACTGTTAATAAAGAAGAAACCACCGGAACAAAGAACTACCATTTACAATTTCCTTCTGTGATCATGTTGACATATTTTCCCTGATGAGGTACGATTCTCTTTATTTTGTGCTTATTATTGACACATATAGTCATTTTTAGGTTTATTATCGTTCGGGTTCATCCCTGTTGGGCAGAAATTTGATTATGTGTTGATTTTTGCAACAGTTTTTCTTATCGACCGTATTGGATACACGTCGGGGATTTGGGATGAACCAAATGGTCGGCAGTTTGTGATCGGTGTAACTTCTACTTTGCCACAGAGGAATCTAAAAGCTATGGTCATTGGATCAGTACGGGTTTTTCAGCAAAGCAGGAGAAGGATAATAAAGTTCAGCACTGTGTTCTTTGCCTAATCAATTCAAGAAGCAAATTTGCCTGATTTCATAAGTTGAAAATTTACATGTTCATATCATATGGCATTTACATGTTCATACGGAAAGAACACGGTAAGCATCCGTCACTTTAATGCATTTCTCATGCAATTTTTTTGTGTTTTAAGACATTTCAATGATTTAGATTTTTGCTGCTTTGTTGTATGTTTAAATTTACATATATGGATTGATTTCACTGTATGGTTAAATTTTGAAATAGTTGTCTGAAAGAGTGAATTTACATATATGTCATTTTTGTTGCTAATAATCTGTTTGTTTCAAAAGTTATTGTGCAATTGGTCGGCAGTTTGTGATCGGTGTAACTTCTACTTTGCAACAGAGGAATCTAAAATATATGACTTTAAGAAAACATAGCAACAAGCTAGATTGTTTTTTTCGATATACATAATACATGTAAAACAAATTTGCTGATCATCACGCGATAAAAACAAACATGCCAAAAAATGCTCACATACTTCTGTTTTGTTATATATATTGGCAAAATTGTTTTGTTAGATATGATGGTTTGATGTCTTTAGTTTTCTTTCTGGAAAAAAAAAAAAGATAGCGCAAATTTTTTGAAGACTAAACAAATTTTTTTTCTTGCGGAAAATAAAAAGTTAAAGAACATTTTCAAAATTCAACAGCTGTGAGGGATAAATGAGGGTGTGGGACCAAAGCTTCCTATCAATATCCATAAATGCGGCTTGTTTCAGTGGGCAAATTTGATTGAGGGTAATGTTGGTATAGTGCTCTGGCCTTAGCGTAATTGATCTAGCATTAGTGCCACCCTGTTCGAGAAGGGCTTGTAAGAAATTATTATTATGCTATATCTGAATATGATGTTGTTTCCTGATGAAATAAAATGACGGCGTTTTAATAGAATAGAGCAAACGAAAAAAATGAAAGTACCATGAAATTGGGATGACGGAACTCCTTCGCTTTTTTTTTTTTTATCATATCTTCTAGGTAAATTTTATGGTGGTCCAGCTACAAGTATGACTTGATGGTCTGAAACCAATCAGATTTAAGGTCTATTTGGATTGGAAGAAAAGGGAGGAGAAGAAAAGAAAGGGCTTGGACCGATTTTAGTTGGGCGTGTTTGCTCTGTCAATAGTAGAAGGAAAGGAAATGTGAAGGAGAGACCAAAGGAAATAATGTAATACGAATTGAGTTGCCTCCTGTCCGTCCACTTTCAACATGATTCGAAATAAAATGATTTTTTTTTTTAAAAATATTTACACAATTACCTCTTCAAAAATAATATTTTGTATAATTACTTAAATAACTTTATTAATACTATAACTAATGCAATGTCTAAAAATGAAAAATTATTTTTATATATATGTACTAGTGCTTTTAAACTGTGCAAGGCACAGTTCATACCCACTGCAGACTGCAGTTGTATGAGAATCCATGTTTGAGTTTGTGCATGTATAGTGGAGCATAGATTTGTGAATGTTTGTAAGAAAAAAATTGGGTTGTTGTTTTAGGTGAAGTGTACCTATGATAAAATAAGTTTGATCGTGTTTTAAACCACCGCAAACTCGTGTACAGTTGTGTATTAAACATAATCAACACACAACATTAATTGATTTCTTAACTTAATTAGACTGCAGCCTACCATAGCACTCACTTGGGATGGATTACATAAATACACAATACACAACATGCATAATAGATATGACTCTGGGGATAGATTACATATATACACAATACACTACATGAGCAATAGATATGGCTGTTGTGAGTCTGACAACCGAATACGCGAAGTTATGTATATTACTAAACCTTTATGTACACCATGGTGTATGTACTAATGACTATATTTTACCAACATGACATGACTATTAAGCAAAATATGATACAAAACAACAACATTAATAATAGGCACAGGATGCTACAACTTCAAATGTGAACTATGAGTCACTTCTGCTTCTTCTTTGCCTTGTTCTTGTTTTTCTTAATTGGATTTTCCCTCATAGGAACACCATCATGCTCACCAGATTGTTGAGTGGGTAAACTGCTTGCTGCATCAGCAGTTTCCTTAACAAAATTCTTATCAAACAATTGCACACACTTTGTGGCCGGAGGCTAAACACCAAGCATTGTCTCGCTAGCTGACTCTCTTGATCTCCTGAAAGATTGTATTCGTAGTTGGGATACAAAAATCGTTGGTCTTCTGCACTTGTACCGATCAACTGAGAAGGCCGGAGTATTTGTCACAGTCAATGTATCAGGTGCAGTTTGACTTGCTTTACTGACTTCCTCTTGGGCGTAAAGCTCAAGTATGGGGTAATTCCTCAAAATATTACCACGGAATTCACAGTCAAAGTATTTGACAAATCAAAAAACTTGTTTCTCGTGTAACATAGTTTCAATCTGATGTGGTATGCAACCTTTAGCTTTAGCAAAACGAAACAAAGTATGTCATCAAAACCTCAACAACTTGTTGGGTAAATAATTGGAAAAAAAAATCTCATTAGGTGTGGGTCGTCAAACATTTTTCATGCACAACATTAAGAATCCAAGCATACATGTTTAATATTCATTGGCAAAGAGTTTAACATATAATCACTATGTGTAACATAAGTACCTCGTCTTCAGATGCTTGAACCTCTTGAACCTGGACTGCCGTAAAACATGTCAGTTTTTCAACATTTGGTGAAAACAGTGTAGCACCACAAGTTGTTCTAGATTTGTCATTTTAGAAAACCCCGATGTGGCAGCTTCATAATGCAAAAAAAATCATCAATACTTCATAAATTATTACAAAAAAACGCGAGTAAATAATAGGTTTATGCTCTTACTGCGTTATAACCTCTGTATCTTCATCAAAAAAAGTATAGTAAAGGATCCAACCAATAGTGAGTGCTTTATTACAACCACCACACATACTACTCCACAATGCTTGTAGAGACAGCATTAGTTCCATTCTTGTAGAAAATCATTATTGCACGCGAATGGATGTTACGATGGAGTGAAACCGAGGCGGAATGCATTGTTTATCCACAATGCAAATGTAATAAGCTTCGGTATGTTGAACCTGCAAAGAAGGTCATTAATGTAAGATATGAACGGTGAATTTCATAGTTATACAAATGAATATGAAATCTTAAGAGAAGGATGAGTACCTTATGTAACTTTTTATTTGTGTGTTTATGGACATACTGGTTGAAGAATAAGGAATGCTCACCGGACTCATGTGTTTTGCTTTGTAGTGTGTGTATATTATATGACAGTAGAGGTCAAGTAGAATTAAAATGGATACAAACAAGTACAACCTAAAAATGTTTGAGAGCTGGCTCAATAGGGAGACAAAGGGAGTCGAATTTTCATTTGATGTGTGTTTGAACGTTGGAAAATAAAACCCCACATGGAGTAACATCATGAGTTTCCCTTTGTCTTTGTATTAGATAGTAGGACAGCAGGAAGCGCAATTCCAGGAACATTGGGTGCAAACTGGAATGTGTTCCACCTGCCATCCAGATTCCAGACCTATGGCATGCTAGAGGCTGAAAATTCTCCATCTTTCATTTAGGATGTTGACTTCTTTCATTCTAAAGTGGATTCTTAGGCATTTATTTAACTACATTGTCACAACCCCATATTGTACAAGAGTACTGTAATACCCTACTCCCGACCCCTAGGTCCACTGAGGTCATTCTAGGAGTGGTTGCGAAGCTCTCGCCGCGACTTCATTAACTAGACTTTTAATTCTCAAAATAATTCAATAAAACTACAATTATATTGACAAATATTCACTAAGTGTTTCAATTATAAATATTACAGTCATCGCTTTCATCCACATTACATCTCTTTCGAACCATTACCTGATTATATTTATAGAAGAAAAGCAAAACAAAACAAAAACACAAACAAACAAAGAAAACGAGTCGTCAGCAAAAACGCTGGTATGAGCATGTGCGCGAGTGTTATATATTTATAAAAAAAAATTATTGTAACAATATATACATTTTCTAGAAATCTTGTTCGAGTATTTATGTAATAATATACTTGTTTAAAATTTATATATCAAGTTCAAGTCAAGCAAGCTCATTCGAGATCCGTCAATTCATCAAGTTCCTTTACTAGACATCGATATAGCTAATACGATTGTCTCTACCTTATGACTCCCATTTCACTACCTTATATCCACAACAAGTAATTTTTATAGTGAAGTCCGTCCTTTCGACACCCAATCTCCTGGGGCTTCCGGAGAGTCCACTTGCCTCGGACCCCACAACCGCGGTCACAGGCCCCAATGCACAAACTAACCCGATCATGCGAATCTTCAATGGCCCATCGAGCGAGTACGAGAACGAGAACCATGCCGCCGAAGCGGGAACTAGCCATGCCGCCGAAGCGGGAAATGTATAAGTACAATATACCATGTCGCGCGAAGCGGGAAGTACGGTACCATGCCACCGAGGTGGGACATGCAATGTCATTTGTACAAGATTTGTTTTATCATGTTATTATCATTAAGTCGAGAAAGTTAATAAAAACATTTTTAACAAGTTACATATTATTTATCTATATCAATAATATATTAAATTAAAATACTTTGAAAATACTTAAAAAAAACACACTTGACTTTTATAGAAAATAAAATTGAACTCACCACCGTTGGTCGAAAGTAAACAACACTTGCACTTTTCGATTCTTGGTTTAATGATCGGGATTAAATTCATTTTGTATTTTCGACTTTATCTCCAAAAAATGCCTTGATGAATAAAGCAAACCAAAAGACGACTTCTACGGTAATTACTCTTAAAGCCCTTTTTTTTTTTTTTTTTTTCTCATACCATTTGATAAATCAACATCTCAAAATGATTTCGAAAACAATCAGCGGAAAAATGTTTCAAATAAAATAAATAGAGCTAAAGAAGATGTCAAAGTTAAAAGATAACATGAACAATGCTCGAAGGTTCACGTATGCAGGGAAAAAAAAAACATATATGTTATAAGGATAAGTGACGATGGTGGAAATAGACCTGGACACGTGTCACCCTTATAGCATCCCAAGGTTGAGAGGGAAAGATAATAGAAGAACATTTAGGGCCAGGAGCTCTACCAGAACCCCAGGAGGAGGTGCTCAGACATGACCCTCCCGACTACCGCACTGCAGCGCAGCGGCCTAGTCTGGGGTAGGATGCTCAACCCAGGTCGAGACGACCCGGGGAGCCCATCGAAAGCCGACTGGCTCTTTCCTTAAGTGACAAATAACGCATGTGCCTATATCATAGGAGAATCCCTGGATTACCGGAAGGAAATCCCTTAATTTGAATATAATCATAATTATCTTTGATTAGAGAAAACACGTGATGATCCTTAGGGTTTAAGGATTCTACGACTTGTTTGACAAGAAAAGAGGTGAGACGCCTCCCTATATAAACAACCCTAAGGAACTACGAATGACTTGATTCCAATTTAGCTATTGGATACGTAGGCAACTTGAAGAGAAACTAACTCTCGTGCTCGCCTTAATCACACATAAAACGTTCTTGTTCTTGTTGAGTCGTGCTAGAGGTTACTTGGATCTGTAGGTGATATTCAACATCATCAATTGGCGCTAGAAGGAGGGTCCTCTCTTTCTCACGATTCAATCAAGAAACAGCGATGGTACCACCGAAAAATACCGGAAAAAGGACTCAAACAGCAGCAGCTAGGGATGCTGGAGAGATAGATCCAACTGCTACCAGTAGCCAACCCCAAGCTAACCCGGAGGAAACATTGGCGGATCCAGCACAACAGGCCTTGCTGGAGGGGCTACGTAATCTGGATATTCCGGCGTTCAAAAGTGTACTAGGTTTGGCCCTAAAAGGGCGAGAGGAGGAAGCTCCACCAAACGTGGACCCAAAGGATAACCCGGCGAATAAAGAAGACAGAGGAGAAACTCTCTCCTCCACCTCTCATATGCAACAAAGACAGGTTAAGGCTCAGGCCCAGGAGGCTGCCAGGGCAGAATTAGAGGGGATCCTGGGAAAGAAAACGGACGACCTCTCTATCGAATCACCGTTCTCAGAGCAGATTTTGAACTATCCACGTCCAGAGAGATTTAAGATACCAAAACTAGAGGCATATGACGGAACGAAAGATCCCTCAGACCACCTCTTTCAAAGATTTGACGACATGAATCTAGATCAGCACCGAGGAGATGAAGTGCAAAGCCTTCCGGCCTTACTTACGGGCGGGGCCGTGAGTGGTTCCGAAATTACCACCTCGATCAATTGAGAATTTTGAAACCCTGGCCGAAAATTTCTACAAGCTTTTGTCACAAATTAAACCCTTCCAGAGAATGTTACGTACCTCCTCACAATTAAATCGTAAAAAGAAGAAACAAGCGATCTTTGCAATACCTGAAAAGATTCAACGAGGAATCTAGGCAGGTCGGGAATGCTGATGAACACCTCCTGATTACCTCTTTCGTAGCAGGCCTGCGAGAAGGTAGATTGTATGCAAAGCTTAATGGTCGACTTCCGAAAACAATGGATGAGTGTATGGATCTGGCATACAAACACTTTGTCGAGGTGAGGAGGCCAACCGGTTAAAAAGGAGTCGGAAGCCCCAAGAAAGAGAGGTCGGATGACGATCCGATAGAAAGCGTAAACCGGTATGGGACCGGGTAGTCGCGCCCATAATCGACCGACTCGGGAAGAAAGGGCCCTTCAAGAGAGGACTTTATCCCTTAAACCGATCACGCGAGGCGTGTCCTCGCCATAATGCAGAAAAGGCATTGCCCGTACTCGCCTCATGAAGGGTCCCCGGAAAAAAGGGATCAAACCAAATCTCGTAAGTTTCACGAGGACATTGGTCATGCACTCGAGCAAAGTCAGAGGATTTGACAGAGAGATTGACGCTGCTGTTATGGAAGGGAAACTCGATGAAGTCATAGATAGGTCCCGCCACCCAGAACCCCGGGGTAGACGGGAGTACAAGAGGAGAGATTTCGGTCATGACCGAAAGGATGATTACAGACGAAGGAGGGATCCGTCCCCAGGACCGGAGGGGCAGCCAGATAATCGCCCCATCAATACCATTAATACCATCTCAGGCGGTCCGAGTACATCGTCCCGACCTGAGGAGCAGAGTGGTAACCGGGCACCGACCAGCGCTGACTCAGGAAAAAGACAAAGATTGTCCGGGGAGGTCGTTTATGGTCGTCGCGATCCTCTTCCCCTCATCAGCAATAATGAAGGCTTGGTTATCGAGGCGGTAATCAACAAACATACGGTGAAGCGTATTTGTGTAGACACGGGAAGTGCGATCAACGTCTTTGTACTACAATGTATTTCATCCATGAAATTAAAGGATGCGAGTTAGCACTGTATCATCTCCCGCTTATTCGGTTCGCCGGGCCACCACCCCACCCTACGTGGGTATGATCACCTTACCAACCACTTTTGGGAAAGCACCTCGGGACAGATCCTTATGGTGAGTTATGTGGTGGTCGTGGCCCCATCACCTTCTGAAATGTTATCATGGGCGACACCTCCTAATAGATCTACGAGCGGTGATCTCTCCGGCTCACATCGCTTTGAAATTCCCGACCAGGAAGGGACAAAGAGAAGTCAAAGGTGACGTCGAAACAGCCAGAGTCATTACACGCCACCGTGAATGGAAAAATGATGGTACAACAGTATCTGTGGAAGAGTTGCTCCCGGAGGAGGAAGAAAGTTGGTCATCGATGATACGATCGAGGTAGTAAATTTGGGAAAGGAACAAGAAAGCTTGTCACCAACATAGGATCATGGATACCAGTCGGTTTAAAACAGAGCTCGTTGAGATTTTAAAGGAGTTCGAGACGTGTTTGCCTGGAAGACGGATGACATGCCAGGCTTGTCCCCGAGCTGCTCGCACAAAGTTGCACGTGGACCCGGCCGAAACCGGTTAAGCAAAAGAAAAGACAATTCGCAAAAGATCGAATGGAGGCCATTCAAAGGGAAGTTGAGAAGTTATTGCAGGCCGGGATCATACGTGAAGTGTTTTACCCGACCTGGCTCGCCAACCCAGTCCTAGTAAAAAAGCCAGACGGGAGCTGGCGAATGTGCGTAGATTTTACCGACCTGAACAGAGCATGTCCCAAAGATTGTTACCCCCTGCCTAAGATCGACAGGTTAGTTGACTCAACAGTTGGGTTTGAAATCTTCGCCTTTCTAGATGCATACAAAGGCTACCACCAGATTGCCATGGACCCGGACGATGCAGAGAAGACGGCATTCATCACAGAAGAAGGAACTTTCTGTTATGTCACTATGCCGTTTGGACTAAAAAACGCGGGCGCCACTTATCAAAGAGCAGTGAATAAAATCTTCGAGAAACAAATTGGGAAGTGCATGGAAGTCTATGTGGATGATCTCTTGATCAAGAGCAGGTCTCTAGATCAGTACATGACCGACGTCCGGGAAGTGTTTGGGGTACTCAGGCAGACCCAAATGAAACTTAACCCTAAAAAGTGTACGTTTGGGGTCAGGTCAGGTAAATTCCTGGGTTACATGATTTCGAAAGAAGGGATTAAGGCTAACCCGGACAAGGTTGAAGCCTTAAGAACAATGCCACCACCCAGAAGCATCAAGGAGGTGCAAAGATTAACCGGCCGCATGGCCGCCCTGAGTAGGTTCCTATCCAAGTCGGCGCAACGTGCTTTACCATTCTTTAAGATCTTGAGGAAAGCAAGTCCTTCCAAAGGGAATGAGGGACAATCGGAAGGTATTTGACGATTTGAAGGAGTACTTGGCCGAGCTACCAACCCTGACATCTCCCCAGGAGGGAGAAACTCTACTTTTATACTTAGCAGTAGTTGACGAGGCGATCAGTGCAGTCCTGATCAGAGAAGAAAGAAACATACAGACACCTGTATTTTACGTAAGCCGGGCTTTACATGGACCAGAACTCAGGTACACCAATGCGGAGAAGCTAGCTCGCCCTAGTCCATGCCTCTGAAAGTTACGACCGTACTTTCAAGCGCATTCAATCATTGTGGTTACAGATCAACCACTGCGTCAGATATTGGCGAGACCGGACACCTCGGGAAGATTAGCCAGATGGGTTATCGAGCTAGCAGAGTACGACCTGGACTACCAGCCCAGGACCGCAGTCAAAGCCCAGGCTTTAGCCGACTTCTTGGCTGAAGGACTTCAGGTCGAGACAGATAAAGAACAACTGACAGTAAGGTCGATACTGGACCGCACCGTGGATGGAGCATCGGAAAAGAAGAAGCAGCGGGCGGCAGCCTTTGCTCCTCAAATTCGAAGGAGAAGAATTTCCGTATGCACCGCGTTTCAACTTTGCGGCTACAAATAATGAGGCGAGTATGAGGCTTTAATTACGGACTCGATTAGCCAACAAGCTCGGGCGGATAACTCCGCACGTATTCGGTGACTCCCGGCCAGTGGTTAACCACATCAAGGGTGATTATGAGGCAAAAGAGGAATCGATGAAGAAATACTTGGCAGCAGCACAGGCTTTACTAAAAAACTTCAAGTCATTCAATATAGAGCAGGTCTCTCGATCCAGGAACAAAAAGGCTGATGCCCTATCAAAACTGGCATCTAATTTCTTCTCGGACAAAAAAGTTCTGGTAGAGCAGCTGGCCGAACGAAGTTATGCCTTGAATGAAGTTCAACCGATTTGCCAACAGGCCACCTGGATGGACCCCATAACGTCCTATTTAAAGCATGGTATTCTGCCAACTGACAAGGCTCAATCCAGGAAGATAAAGCTGCAAGCAAGCAGGTACGCACTTTTTGATGACATCTTATACAGACGGTCATTTATATCACCTTGGCTTAGGTGTGCTACCCAAGAGGAAGGAAATTACCTGCTCAGGGAAATCCACTTCGGCATTTGTGGAAACCACGCAGGAGCCCGGACTCTAGCACGTAAATGCCGTTTGTTCGGGTATTATTGGCCAACCATGCAAGCGATGCTGCATTTATCTAGTAATGAGGTGTAAGTCATGCCAGGTGCATGATAACTTGTCCCACCACCAACCCGTAACATGATTCCTTGGTCTCTCCTTGGCCCCTTTTATCAATGGGGCGATCTGGTTGGACCCCTACCCCGAGCTCCAGGCAACCTACAGTACCTTGTCGTGGCCATCGACTACTTTACTAAGTGGGTGGAGGCTGAGGCCTTGACCACCATCACAGGGAAGGCTATACAGAAATTTTTGTGGAAAAATATCGTCTGTCGTTTTGGAATACCCAAGATCCTGGTGTCGAGACAATGGAACGCAATTCAAGATAGGCGGTCAGTCATGGTGCGCCGAAGTGGGCATAGTCCAACATTTCACCTCTGCGGTTTACCTCGTGCCAATGGCCAAGTGGAGCAAACAAACAGATGCAACTCAAGGTTGGGCTAAAAAAAGATTAGAAGAAGAAGGACAAGCATGGGTCGAACATTTGCCTAACGTTCTTTGGGCATACAGAACAACTCCAAACTCGGCTACCGGAGAGACTCCCTTCGCCTTGGCTTATGGTTGTGAAGCAGTCATCCCAGCTGAAATAGGGCTCCCTTCCCCGAGGACCGAGCTCCATGCAAGTACTGACCAGGATGTCGAGCTCAGGCATGCCAAGGATAACTTGGAAGAGGCAAGGGAAGTGGCCTATATCCGGATGGCAAAATACAAGCAGAGGATATCCCAAAGATTACAACTCTAAAGTGAAGCATTCATACTTCAGGAAGGAGACTTGGTGCTTGAGGAAAACGAGGTCGACAAGCGATTCCCAGGGGAAGCTTAACCCGAATCGGGAAGGTCCATACAGGTAGTAAAAGTTCATGGCAAAGGAGCTTACCAATTAGCTAACGCAAGCGCCGACCATACCGAGGAGCCGGAATGCCAAAGAACCTTAGAAAGTTTTATGCCTGAGATGAATCCAGGCTTGATTCTCTCCTTTCATTTTATGTTGTCTTTTCCAATAAAAGTGTTATCAAACACCTTTGAGTTTTAATAAAATATATGATTCTTTCATGTTATAAAGTATTATGATGTGTATTGTGATTATTTTTTGTTAACTGAGTCCCTGCAGGTCAGACCCAGAAAGCTTGAATACCACAAGCTTCTCGAGTCCTCAAGACAGGACAGGGTTTTAACTGAGTCAGGTTATACTCAGAAGGTTTGCAAAAGTCAAACCTCCTAAGTCCGCAGTCAGCCGAATTTAATCGAGTCTCGCAGTCGGACCCGAAAGCTTGAATATCACAAGCTTCCCGAGTCCTCAAGCCAGGACAGGATTTTAACTGAGTCAGGTTATACTCAGAAGGTTTGCAAAAGTCAAACCTCCTAAGTCTGCAGTCGTGCCGAATTTAATCGAGTCTCGCAGGTCGGACCCGCAAAGCTTGAATATCACAAGCTTCCCGAGTCCTCGCCGTGACGAGATTTTAATCGAAGTCGTTATACTCGGAAGGTTTGCAAAAGTCAAACCTTCTAAGTCCGCAGTCGGGCCGATTTAATCGAGTCTCGCAGTCGGACCCGTAAAGCTTGAATATCACAAGCTTCCCGAGTCCTCAAGCCAGGACGAGGTTTTAATCGAAGTCGTTTATACTCGGAAGGTTTGCAAAAGTCAAACCTCCTAAGTCCGCAGTCGTGCCGAGAATTTAATCGAGTCTGCAGTCGGACCCGTAAAGCTTGAATATCACAAGCTTCCCGAGTCCTCAAGCCAGACGATTTTAATCGAGTAAGGTTATACTCGGAAGGTTTGCAAAAGTCAAACCTCCTAAGTCCGCAGTCGGGCCGAAATTTAACCGAGTCTGCAGTCGTCGACCGAAAGCTTGAATATCACAAGCTTCCCGAGTCCTCAAGCCAGGATGTGGTTTTAACTGAGTCAAAGTTATACTCGGAAGGTTTGCAAAAGTCAAACCTCCTCAGTCTGCAAGTCAGGCCAGAATTTAACCTAATCCAAGACAGGATTTTATCAAAACTTAGTATGTCATCCTAACCATCAGTAATGCATGCCATACTAGGGGAAAGGGACATCTATAAGACAGAATAAGGCAGAATGCGAACATCTAAGCATAAAATAAACCAAGTGAATTCAAAGTACAAAATATAGTGGGCAGGGCACCACAAAGTATAAATAAAAGTACATAAACTTGGATAACAAAAAAGTTTCAAAGTTTTCAGAAAAACAGTAACAAGGATAAACAATCAGGTCTGGAAAAAATCAGGTCTGGGTCCTTGGAGCCTGCTCTGTCGAAGATGGGGTTGGACCAGCACTTTGAGAAGCAGGACGACGTCTGGCATACTTTACCCCGATGTCTTCACCTGCCCTGAACTCTCTCAAACGATCGCCATAGATCCGACCGCCTTGCTTTGTACATGGAGCGATAATGTTTAAGATCTGAAAAGAACCCACCTGTATATTTTTTTTTGCCTCGCCCCACACCGTCCGTGTACCCATGCCGCATGACAGGGTTCAAAGAAGACCTTCGAGCTCCAGATGATCGGAAGATTTGTATTCATGCACGACTCGGGCATCCCGGCGCGAGAAGGGAAGCTTCCAGAGCGGCCATTCACTTCGGACCTTGGCGGCCTTTGCCCGAGCTCGGAGTTCTCTCGCACATACTACTCATCATGCTTGGCTTGGAGCTCGGCAAGACACTTGGCCCTGCCTCCGCGAGTTCCTTCTTTAGAGCCGCAACCTCCCGATCCTTAGCTTTTGAGGCCTCTTTATATTTATCACGTGCAGCCCGAGCTCTCGATTGTCCCCTGCAGAGCCTCTCCTTACTCGCCAGAGATGCAATGAGGCGATCCGATCGAAACTCCCGACCGACTGGCTCCCTGGAAAAGACAGAGGAAAGGTAAGAAGGAAACAATACGCATAGGAATAACTGACATATTTATACTAGAACTTACCACAGCGGCGAGATCCTGGTCTGACAGTTCGTACAATCGATTGTGCCCTTGGGAAGATTGCTCCTCGTGAGAACTATCAACGCTTTCTACGGTCCGCAGCGAGCCGCTTTCCTTTTCTTTGATCGACTTTTCCGGGTTGAGGAGAGACTACCTTCTTTTCCGGCTAGGCTCGATTGCATCTTCCTTACCTCCTCGATCTTCATCTACGCTTATCCGCTTCCACCTCCCGGATGAGTCATCCGGGTGTCCGGACAAGAGTTGGGCCGAGTGGTGGTCGATATATCCCAAAGCAGCTCGGAGACGTTCCGCTCTACGACGCCCTGCCGCTCGAGTCTGGTTAGGCTCGTCGGGGTTGGCGGAAGGAACCACTTCATCGCTCTACGCCCTCCAAGAGGTCGCAGAAAGAAGACACCGCCAAATAACAAGAAATGTTAGAGGATGTTTTACAAATAACAAAATACGATAAAGAACAGACATTAAAATCCTACACATCTTGTACTCTTCCTTAGTTAACTCCTTGTAGGGTCGGGGCCCGCAGATGGGCAAATCAAGCGACCAAAATCAACTCGAGAGGAATATTTTTCTCCTCGATGTATACCCCACTTCTACGAATGTCGTCTAGCGCTTTCGATCCACGCCGGTTGGTCGCGGATCGCCGTTCAGTCCGAGGAGTTCCACTACCAGTGTTCCGAGTCACCTCGGGACACAGGAAGAAGAATCTGGTCTTCCACCTTTGTACGGCGTATCTCCTCCGCTCAGAAATTGCACATCGTGCATGAAGTCCCCGACGAGGGAAGCGAGAGTACCCACTTGCCAGGCACTTGTTTGCGCCGAAAGAACAGCGAAATGTTTGGACTTTGAAGGGGATGCGAGCACATCTACACCAAATGGCGAAACCCACTATCGCCTTTATTCCATTGGGCACGATCCGGGCCAACCCTAGTCGTAATGCTCCAAGACCGATAGAATGGCCGGGCGATTGGAAACCGTAAGCATATAAAAGCCGCTCCCTATACACAAAGACAAGATACCGCCGGAGCTTGATAAGCGTAAACACCGGAGCCGGGATAATGGGTTTGAAAAGTGGATTCGTTAGGTCAGTATTGTTTACGAGATGTGGGTCAAATCGAAGCGATTATTTTAGTGTCAATGCCATGGCAGTCGCTCGTGATTTCAAAGCCATAAAGGCCTTAAGGTTAAGACAAATCTAGAGGATGAGGAAGAAGGGGAGGATTGAAAAAGAAAGGCGGGCTTCTCGAGATTGACTCGGTAGCGATGATTTTCTTCCTCTAATTCGGCTCGATTCAAATAAGGCCTCAATGGAACTATCAAGAAGGATTATAGGCTCGCTCATTAACAAAGAAAGAACTAAGGAGAATACGAGAAAAGAGAGAGCTTACTTGTGTAAAGAAATCGGAGAGTTGGAAGAATGGAATGGCAACCGTCCCGACTTCGCACTTGATTTAAAGAGTAACGTCTGAGGGGATTGATAAGACTAGGGAGTTATAAAACCCCAAAAAGAAGTCTTGAAATAACCGCCCCATTATTGCGTTATGTGTAAAGACGCTTCGTTTTTCCCACTCAAAACGGCAGTCTAAGCGGTGGTAGGGACACGTGTCATGGTAAGCGTATTATCTTGAAACGTCCAATCTGATCTCAGGTCCACCCACTCATGAGCGCGTCCGCCGGACACAGGGGCTTATGACGATGGTGGAAATAGACTGACACGTGTCACCCTTATAGCATCCCAAGGTTGAGAGGGAAAGATAAGAGAAGAACATTTAGGGCCAGGAGCTCTACCAGAACCCCAGGAGGGAGGTCTGTACATGACCCTCCCGACTACCGCATCTTGCCAGCACTCGGCCTAGTCTGGGTAGGATGCTCAACCCAGGTCGAGACGACCCGGGGAGCCCATCGAAAGCCGACTGGCTCTTTCCTTAAGTGACAAATAACGCATGTGCCTATATCATAGGAGAATCCCTGGATTACCGGAAGGAAATCCCTTAATTTGAATATAATCATAATTATCTTTGATTAGAGAAAACACGTGATGATCCTTAGGGTTTAAGGATTCTACGACTTGTTTGACAAGAAAAGAGGTGAGACGCCTCCCTATATAAACAACCCTAAGGAACTACGAATGACTTGATTCAAATTTAGCTATTGGATACGTAGGCAACTTGAGAGAAACTAACTCTCAGGCTCAGTCTTAATCACACATAAAACGTTCTTGTTCTTGTTGAGTCGTGCTAGAGGTTACTTGGATCTGTAGGTGATATTCAACATCATCAATAAGGAAAAGACTAATTCAAAGTATTTGATTGGGATATAAAAATATTTTTGCTGTAAGTACACACTTTCACCTGTATACCTATTTATACTATTGTTCAGCTCATGTAATTTAACTCTTCTAAAGTCATTTGTTGTAACTGCTGCAACTTTAACAAAATTAAGTAGCAGCCTTAATTAATATTTTTTTAATATTGATATATAAAGGGAACGTCTCCGTTACACAGTGCTCATTTACCCACAACCCTTTTAAAACGAAAATTTATTTATCATAAGAATTGAATGTCCCATTACCCTCTTAAAATTAATAGTAACAATAATAATAATATAAATAAATAGAAAACCACATGTAAAAGAAAATAGTTCATTTAGTATGTTACTTAACTATAAGTAACTGTTGTAATTATTCCTGTTGCAAAATTGGTAAAGGACCATAGATATTGAAACGTATATGAACAGCAAATGGAAATATTAATACATACATATTTATCATGAAACTGAAATAATAATTTTAGAAGATGTAAATACTTTCATAAAATATTTCCAAAATGTAATAATCATGTCCATCTACTAACAATGAGTACTTATATTTGATTATCATTTAGTATTAAATTAGATAATAATGTCACAACGAAATTATTTATATAAAATAATACTCTTTAATTTTTTTTCGCAGATTATTCAATAGTATGAAAATAACACATATCATTAGATCTTAATAGTTGAAAAGAAAAAAGAAAAAATATAAATAAATTATCTAGACAGTGATTTAGTTATGCCTACAAAGTCCTTTATAAACAAAATGGCAAAATCGGGGTGTTACAAGTACAAATAGAAAGAATCATGGTGGGGTGACAATCAAAGCAGTCCTAAGATGGAACAGTAACAGGCAAATACGACGGATGTATGGACAGTAAAGAGGAAAGTCAGTCTGGAGAAGTAAAAGAATTATGTGGATTAGCCCTTAAATATGAAGAATAATTGTCATGCATTAGACTCAGTTGTGCAGCATAATCGTATTTCGAAACGAAGCACCGCAAACTGGTTGCAAATCGGAAAGTTACCCATTTGCCATCCAAGCTACTCGTTGACATCATTCTACCACAAATTGCATTAGTTTTTTTTGAATACATTATCATCATAGCCTCATTAGCGCTGACTCTAAAAAAGCCAATTAATCAGTGGTTCGATGCAGTGCCAACAATGCTTCCACATTGTTAGTATGCCATGCTCCTACACTTCTACTATCTGGTTCTAAAAGTGAGGGACTTAACCAGTCATCCACGATAAACGCATTAGCAAGGGTGAAGGTCCTTCAAGCACAAACTTGGAAAGTAAATTTGAAATATACTTTCCAGAATGTGCTTCATGAAGCTTCGCTGTTGCCACCGCCTTTATCGGTAATGATAGGTCAAGGCCCTCCTTCTTTCTTCTAATATCAACAAGGTTCACATAATAGGAAAATGAAACATTACCATCAGACTCTAATAATGAACGGGTGACCAAAGGAACAAGGCTCAGATCCATGAGTTTGAAAGCAAAATGCAAACAGATACATGGCTGCAAAACCTCAGTTGCTCATGAACCGACAAGCTCACCAGCCATCTGGGTATGCCCCGCCAAGATATCTTTGTATGCCATTAATTGCTTAAATCATTCGGTTCTTCAAACTATTCAATATCATCATAGCCCCTGCAACCATGAAAACAGAAAGAGTAAGAAATGAGCAATATTCGAAAAAAGAAATCGTTTTTGTGCTATCCAGGTCTATTATGTGGTAGCCATTTCTAGTAAAATTTGAAAAACACATGTCAACAACAAGAAATGCGAATCAATAGAAGGCATCCTAAACATGAGAACCTAAAATCATCTCAAATATGTGATGTGTACATACTCAGAACCTAAAACCATCTCATACTCTCTTCGATTTGGTACGTTTTGGGGTACTTTAGTTGTCCAAGTATCTACTTGGAAAGCAGAAATTTGAGTACAAGCAATCCATGGCCTAGGGGAATTCATCATGTTCTCTGAACAAACAATACTATATTTACTTTAGATCTACACAAAGAAGAATTCCAAGGCAGACAAGATTTCTAATTTTTAAACATAAAGTTAACAATGCGTAGCATACAAGCTACACAGATATAAATCTTGACAGGCAAAATGTGCTTATTTGATTAGAATACAGAAAAACAAAACTCAAATTAGTTGTATACAATAAATTGTGCTCAAATGGTACTAAACATGAGGTCCCATGTATACTTAAAAAATCATAAGGTGGATTGATTACAGCAAATCCTAAAGAGGTATATATAAGAATGTACAACATACAGCCCGAAAATCCTACATTTTAAACATAAAACCAAGTCCACCAAACCATAAGATAGAAAAGACAAGAAATCACAAAATACATAGACAAAATGAAACCAAATATTGTCTGGAAAGTTCTTTTAAAACAATAGACCATTATAAACAATCAAAACCTCACATGCATCATTGAGGTAAAGAAGTGATTTTGAAAACAAAAACATGAAACCCATTAGCTAAACAAATGTAAATAATAAATACCAAAGATAAAGACACACTTGTGGAAGGTTTTTTTGCTGGATAAACAGACTGCAAAACATCAGCTGAATATCCTGAACAACAAATACGAGAATCACAAACAAGATTAATCGGATTTTACTTTTAAATATAGAAATTAGAGTGAAGAAAAATCTGGAGGGAAAGAAGGATATTTACTGATAACGTCGAAATTATCTCAGGTGGTCAGCGGTGGTTATATGGTGGATATCTGGCTATTTCGTTGGTGTTAGTTATGATGGCTCACGGTGGAGCTGTGTATACAAGTGGTGGTGTCATACTGTTGAAGGAGAGAATGGGAGAATATGGCTTTGCCTTATCTCTTATTTATCAGAAAAGCTCATCCCTGGGGAAGGGTGACATATGGCCCTATTTATAGGGAAGTTGTTACACATTGCTAGATAATTACGATAAAGGACACAAAAAAGTGCGGACGGATGGCGATGCTCATCCGTCCGCGGTGTAGAGCGGCTCGACTGAGATTTGTATTTCGCACCTGCAGAGTATCCAGATGGTGGCCGACCCTCTCTCTCTCCGGGGATGAGCAGCCGGTCTTGTGAGTGTCTGATCGATGCAATAGTGATTGGGGCGACAGGTCCGCCCTGTGATTGGGACCCTCTCTCTCTCCGTTTTCAACCAGTTTTGGCGGCTTGTTTGTAATTAACCAGTTGGGCTCGGGCTTTCAGACGTTTTTCTTCGGCCAGATCCAATTCGATCTGTTGATTAGTCACGTTGCTGGCTTCGTCAAAATGAGAGACCCTGATGCTTGGGAGTGCCATCTCTACCGGTGTCATTGCCTCGGAGCCATATGTTAGCGAGAACGGGGTTTCTCCCGTTGTTGCCTTTCGAGTTGTTCGCAGAGAGCCCGCAGGGCTTCCGCGTAATCCACCCACTTGCCTACCTTATCGTCTAAGCTCTTTTTCAGCACTTTTAATACTTGCTTGTTGGCATTCTCCGCCTGTCCATTTCCTTAGGGGTAGCACACTGAGGACTGCCAATGTTTGACATTGTGTTCTTTGCAAAAGTCGTCGAACTCGTCCCTAAATTGTGGACCGTGATCGGACACAATGGCTCGCGGCACTCCGAATCGAGTCTAGACTTGGTCCAATAAGAAATATATGATGTCACTGGCGCATATTTTTACAAGCGCATTTGCCTCAATCCATTTCGTGAAGTAATCCACGGCTACGACCACGTATTCGCATTTCGATCTCCCCTTTCTGAGCGGACCGATGAGGTCGATGGCCCACATGTCAAAAGGCCAAGCAGCGGTGACTATGCTCTGCTCTACTGAAGGTAGCCGGGGAATATTGGCGAAGCGTTGGCATTTATCGCAGTTCTTAGCATATCTTTCGGCGTCTTCCGCAAGCTTCGGCCAGTAGTATCCTGCTAACAACACCTTTTGGGCGAGGGTGCGGCTAGAGGGGTGGCCGCCGCATACTCCCTCGTGTAGCTCTGTGAGAATACCCTGTACCTCCTCGGGCCGCACACACCGTTGTACCGGTTTCGAGAATGATCGCCGGTATAAAATTCCGTTCAGTATGGTATACCGTGCCGCCCTCTTTCTTAAGGCCTGAGCGTACTTCTTGAGTACTTCGTCCCTCGCTTCGAACTTGCTGTTAATTTGGCATACTATCACTTGTGAGTCGCAGAACACCTCTAAGCTCTCAACGCTCATAGATTTAGCCAGTTCTAGGCCGGCGATGACCGCTTCGTACTCGGCCTGATTGTTGGATGCGGTAAAGTTGAACCGCAAGGTCTTTTCAATCTCTTCGGATCTCCAAAAGTATTATCCCAGCACCACAACCGTTTCGGCTCGCGGCCCCGTCGACGTACATCTGCCAGCAGTGGATCGGTCTATTCAGCTCGACCTCTACTGGGGTGTTCGCTTTGTCAACGCTCGACGAACTAGGCTGTCCGGTGGGTCCTTCCTCTATGAAGCTCGTTTCAACTATAAAGTCCTCTAGGGCTTGGGCCTTTATAGCCCTTCTGGATTCGTATCGAATGTCGAATTCGGTCAGCTCTATGGCCTATCATAGCATTCGGCCTGAGAGGTCTGGCTTGTGTAATAACTGTCGTAAAGGACTATTGGTTAAGACCACGATTGTGTGCGAAGAAAAATAAGCCCTGAGTTTTCGGGCGGCGACAACAAGCGAGTAAGATAACTTTTCTGCATTCAGATAGCGGCTCTCAACGGGACTGAGGGCCTTTGAAACATAATAAACGGGTTTTTGGAGGGTCCCATCCTCCTTGACAAAAATAACAGAACGGCCCGGTCCGGCGGCCGATATAAAAAGAGTTCATCCTTTAATGTTGGGGTGACTAACAAATGAGGGCTTGCCGATACTCTTTGACGGCTTTGAAGGCCTGAGAGCATTCTTCTGTCCATTCAAAGGTTTTGTTCCCTTTGAGGATTTTAAAGAAAGGAAGGCGCTTGTCTGCGGATCTAGAGACGAATCTTCCCAAGGCGATGATTCTTCCGTTTAACCTCTGAACCTCTTTCACACATCTTGGCTCTTCCATGTTAGCCAGAGCCTGAATTTTCTCAGGATTTGCCTCGATCCCCCTCTGAGTTACCATGAAACCTAGGAATTTTCCGGCTTGGACTCCGAAGGTGCATTTCGCGGGGTTGAGCTTCATAGAATGTGCCTTGACATTATCGAAAGTTTCCTGAAGGTCGGCTAGATGGCCAGCACTGGAAGATTTGACCACCATGTCGTCGATTTAAGCTTCCATGTTCTTTCCGATTTGGGAGTCGAACATTTTTTTAACCATCCTCTGGTATGTGGATCCAGCATTCTTCAAACCAAACGGCATCATCTCATAGTAATACATTCCGCCCGCGGCTCGGAAAGCTGTTAACTCTTTTTCCCTGTTAGACATCATTACTTGGTGGTACCCTGAGTATGCATCTAAGAAACTCAACATTTCGAACCCGGCTATTCGGTCGACCATTCTGTCGATTCTAGGTAGCTCATAAGGATCCTTAGGACAAGCCTTGTTTAGGTCAGTAAAGTCGACGCACATGCGCCATTTTCCATTATGCTTCTTGACCATGACTACATTGGCCAGCCAGGTTGGGTACTGAAGTTCCCGGATGATTCCAGCCTCAATTAGCTTATTCACCTCTACTTTAATGGCGTCTTCTTTCTCTTTGGAGAACTGTCGGGCTTTCTGCTAAATGGGTTTGAAGTTAGGATTCACAATCAGCTGATGCAGCGCTATTTCAGGCTCCATGCCCCTCATGTCTGTCACTACCCAGGCGAACGCGTCCAAGTTTTCTTTCAATATTAGGACCAATTTTTCTCTTTCTTTTTCACTCATCTGCGCGCCCACCTTTATCCTCTGATCAGGATACTTTTCATTAATGATCACTTCAATCAACTCGTCCTCGGCGGTGAAGTCTGACTCGTCCCTGACTTGAAGGGTGTCGCAAATGACCTCTTTGGGTTCGGTGGAGGTGTCTGCTTCAACCGGGCGCGGCTCGTTTCGAGCTTTCGTCGCCTCGATAGTGTCGATGCGGATCCTTCTCGAGGCTGACTCAGACGCTTCCCCTTGGGGCCTTTTGCCCATTCCCCTGGTAGGGTAATCGTTTCGGTTCGTGGTGACATGATTCAGCAAGGTTTGTGGCCTGCTGGCGGCCAGCCCGATCCCTTCATCGGTGTAGAATTTCGTCCTCTGATGGGGAATCGAAATAGTCATTTGAAATTTTCTTTGAGAGGGGACTCCGAGGATTGCCGTATAGTGGGAATGCAGATTGACCACTAGAAAGTTTATTTTTTCTTTGCGGTATGGTGGGTGGTCGCCGACCTCCACCTCCAAGTCGATGACGCCCAAGACGGATACTTTGTCGTTGGAGAATCCCTCCAGCATTTCCAAATAAGGCTTTAGCTTGGATATACTGATTTTGAGTTGTTTCAACGTTTCCAAGTAGATGATGTCGCGTGCGGCCCCAGTGTCTAGGAGTACCCAATTGACCCTAAAATCGTTGATTCCGACTTGTATCACTATTGGCAACTCCATCGCCCCTGGTGGGCCCGCTAACTCACTCTTGGTGAACTTTATCGCATGTTCGTCGGGAGCTAGAACGACTGGTTTCTCTCTACCCCTGACATTGATCGCATTAATCTGACTTTTGATGAGGTGGTTGCTGGGGAATTCCTCTATGATTACCTTAATCTCATTTCGGTATCTTCGAGGCCCCCCTATCATCTTTGCCTCCGACCCCATTTTTCTTGTATTTGTCTAATTCCCCGTTTCTTATCATTTTGTCGATGATCCTTCTTAGGGTGAAGCATTCGTCGGTGAGGTGGCCGTTACCCTCATGAAAATCGCAGTACCTTGTATCATCTCTTGAACTTGGCTCGGACCTTATAGGTCTCGGCCGCTCTACCCTGTCTTTGATCTCGAACAGTATTTCAGATAGACTCGCATTGATGGGGACAAAATCGGACTCGTCAAACTTGAATGGTTTTCTGACTTCCCTATCTCGATTTTTCGCTCTCTTTCGATCATCCTTCCGGTCTTTCTTGGGTTCCTCCCTGCTTTCTTCCCCCGAGTGTCTGGATTTATTCTGATTTTTTCCTTTTCTGGAGGATGAGGGAACCGCTTCTGTTAGCCCAAAGATCCGGGCTTGATTGAGGAGATCGCGTAAATTCGAGGGGGGACTCATGGCGAAGTGTGTTTTCATAGGCCCCTTGGCGATACCGTTTAGGAAACCCCTCTGAACCTCATTCTCAGGTAGGTTTTTCGTCTGTTCAAACACTCTGACGAATCGATCGTGGTAGCTTTTGCAGGATTCTCCATCTCCTTGTCGTATTTCGTACAAATCCTCGATGGTTTTCTTAGGCCGTTCTGCTGTTTCAAATTACTTAAGAAATTTTGCCTCAGCTCCTCCCAACTTTTAAAGGAGCCAGCGGGCAAGCTTCGAGCCAAGCAAATGGCTCGATCCTCGCATAAGCTCTACAAATGCAACACACCATGCCGACTTATTTGATGTGGCTAGGAGTGTTCGACTCTGGAAAGCAGCTATCCATTCCAGCGGGTACATGGTTCCCTTGTAGTAGACATACTGTGAGTATTGCACGCCCTTAGGGAGAATGATTCCAGTATTTCGTTCGTGAGAACGTCAATTCCTTGGGTCGGCTCGGGTCCCATCGGGTTTGGCTTTCTTCAGCTCTGAGATTTCTCTTTCCATTTTTTCCATTCGGTCGTCCCCTACTGGCGCGGTGTTTCTGGCGGGTACCATTTTTCTTTTGATGACGTCGTCCGAATCCGCGTAATATGCCAACTCCATGTCCTGCTCTGCTCTTTTCTTATCTATGATGAGCCGCGCATCGCGGGGATCCCTGTCCTCATGGGGCGATGCGGCGTTCCTCTCAGAGGCTGGAGGACATAACCGTTGATGCACAGCTTTTTTCTCGAGGTGTCCTAGCCGCTCCAGGACTGACGTTTTTTCGCCGCTCTTCTCAGGCATAAGCTTCCTTTTTTGCCCCGCTGACGAATACACGTTCCCTTCCATTTCCTCCCTCGCGGTCTCGAGTACGGGGACTGGTCGCCCTCTTGGGGGGGCCGTTTCTTTATGTTCAGGCGGAGGAGGGACCTGTTCTTCGATAGTTATGAGGGGTAAGTTACACACGGCCAGACGTAGATTCGTCGCATACATTTGTTTCACATATTCTGCATATGCTATAGCCGCTCTTTTTACTGTGGAGATCCCGCCTGGGTTCTCCTCGCTCTCCTGGTTTTCTCGATGAGTACCTTTTACCTTTGCGCTTTGCTTTGAAGTCCCTGCCATGTTTTTCTCACATGTTGGCTCAGAACGAACTGATGCCGAGTTCCATGTATCATTCCCAGAATTGGACCTTCTCCGGTTTATTATATTTCTGGCGTCAGTCTTTGCTTGCGTGTTGTCCCATTCCGTGGTGGGGTTTTCCAAAGCGGGATCTGCTCCACTATGACGGTGAGGATCCCTTGCGGATTCCTTCCCTGGGGTAGGTGGAACGTGGACTTTCTCTTTGGTCCCTGCCATCTGTCAAATTCTGACTGGTGGTTATATGAAAAGTCAAATAGTACACTGACTCTCAACTGCTCTGACACTCACCAACTCTGTACTGTTTGATGATTACTTGGGCGGCGTGTCGGGGATATTTTCTGATAATGAAATATCTGTTGGATATGTCGTCAGAGCCGGTGTACGGATGTCGGAATTCGGGGAACAACTGCGATTTCTCAAGCGTGAAGTCCCAAAAATTCCAATATCCTACAATGCAGCATACAAATCTTTATTCTGATGTATTATGCGGGGACTCACGCGAACATGCAATGACTTCTAGGACAACGCTCCACTGACAGTCTAAGCAACGAGTGTGATTTCTGCCATCTTTTTTAACGCGTAAATGCTGCGTGTCTCATTTTCTTAGGAGCATAATCAACAGTTTCATGTGTGTTTAACTTTATCTGAGATTGAGCAACTATCAAGGACGTAAAATGAAAGCTCTGAAGCTCAGTTTCCGGCAAGGAAACATACGATGCCAACTCCGGCGAACTTCTCTATATAGAAACTACGAGAGAGGTGATGATTCAAACGCAAACTCGTGATTCTGGACAGGGAGTCGAGGAGGTTACCTTGTTGTGATGTTATTTTGCTGCTGAGTTGAGGATGCTAATACAGCTGTATGAAGACCTGAAGCTTCTTGTTGAGAAATGTTGAGGGTGATCTGGAAAAGAAGAGCTTTTTCCGCGGTTGCTGTGAGCCTTGCAGACCGTAGACGAACTGTACGCCGGAAGTAGGCTAAAAATCTCTAACCCGGTAACGGAGCCAACTGATAACGTCGAAATTATCTCAGGTGGTCAGCGGTGGTTATATGGTGGATATCTGGCTATTTCGTTGGTGTTAGTTATGATGGCTCACGGTGGAGCTGTGTATACAAGTGGTGGTGCCATACTGTTGAAGGAGAGAATGGGAGAATTTGGCTTTGCCTTATCTCTTATTTATCATAAAAGCTCATCCCTTGGGAAGGGTTACATATGGCCCTATTTATAGGGAAGTTGTTACACATTGCTAGATAATTACGATAAAGGACACAAAAGGTGCGGACAGATGGCGTATGCTCTGTCCGCCGGCGAGGCAGAGCGGCTCCGGACCTGAGATTTGTATTTCGCACCTGCAGAGTATCCAGATGGTGGCCAACCCTCTCTCTCTCTCCGGGGATGAGCAGCCGGTCCTGTGAGTGTCTGATCGATGCAATAGTGATTGGGGCGACAGGTCCGCCCTGGGGGAAGGAATATCCCTATCATTTACCTTGCAGATAAACAGCATGTATGGAAGATTTACTCCTAACCCTGTTATTATACTGAAGGGATAGAAGCCAGATACATCGAACTAAGCTTTAATCATGGTTGCAATGATTTTCTCTGCCCCCAAATAGTACCAAATCGAAGAGAGTATAAAAAAAATCCTTTTAAAAATCAAAGCTGACAGCCGTTTGACAGACCGGCGGCCTTTTTCTCTCCGGTGACAACACAGAAAGAGGAGGAAGGATAGACAGCAGACGGTGGTTTGGGGTTAGGAAGAGAAAGTGGTAGGTTGAGTGGGTGAGTGCATTAATTGTGATGTGTGGAATACTTGAATTATGTAGCCAAAATACATTGAAAAAATAATCAATAGACTAACTTTACATCATAGACTTTGATAAAGGTAGAAAAATATATCCGACCCCCCACCTAAACATACATAAGCAGTAGAGAACGGGTGACCAATGGAACAAGGCTCAGATCTATGAGTTTGAAAGCAAAATGCAAACACACACATGGCTGCAAAAGCTCAGTTGCTTATATGTTGCTGTTTTGGCGCACATAACTCTCTGATGTATTAGACATGTTAAGGCTTTCTGATTAATAAAGTGCTCGTTTTAAAAAAAAAATTACACTAATCTATATCTTAATATTTTAGGTAAGCAGATAGCTGTTATTTCTGAAAGAACAGAAAAAATTTATTCTGCTATTAAGGATTTGGATTTAAACAAATCAATAAAAGATAATGCAGAAATAAATAATATTGTTACAACATCTCATCTTCAACCTCCCCCTGATATTAAAAATTTTATTTTAAAACCTAAGGGAGATTTAGAAAAACTAATTGAAGAAAAATTTAAAAATTTAAAATTAAATACTTTAGATCAAGATATGTCTAATATTATTGGAACTGGTAATCATAATGATACAGTTAGATTTGAATTAAATAGAATTAAAAAATATGCTGATCGTCCTACTCAGCATAATTATTATTATAGAAGACCATCTCCAATTGATACTCTTCATGAGGAACAAGAATATGTTATTAATAATAGTTATTCAGGAAAACATATTTATGAGTAGAACCTTGATGGTTACGCTGATAAACAAATTTATAGTATGATAAATAGAATGTTAATGTATAGTACTATATGTAAATCCTCAGGAAATACTGATAAAAATGTTACAAAAATGATAATTGCAGGATTTACAGGCCAACTAAAAGGTTGGTGGGATAATTATTTAAGTTTGAATGATAAAGATCATATCTTAAATACAGTTAAGCAAGAAAATAATGAAACTGTAGAAAATGTAGTTTATACTTTAGTTACTACAATTCTTGAACATTTTACAGGAAGAATTTATGATAATTGTGAAAATATTCGTACTTTATTATAAAATCTAAGATGTAAAACATTGACAGATTTTCGGTGGTATAAAGATACATTTTTAAATAGAGTTATGGAATTACTGAGTAAAGAATAAATTTCATTGGAATCCAAATTTATTGATGGATTACCTTATTTATTTGCTGAAAAGGTTAGGAAAAATTTAAGAAAAGATTTTCTTAATATTCCTTATGATAATTATACTTATGGAAAATTAATAGGTACAATTATTCAAGAAGGTTTAGCCCTTTGTAATGAAATAAAGCTAAATCAACAAATAAAAAGACAGAATTTGTCGGAGAAATCACAATTAGGTAGATTTTGTGATCAATTTGGTATGGATATGCCATCTTCTTCTAAAAAGTCTTTTAAAGATAGGAAGAAAGAAAAATCTTCTGATCCTTTTTATAAAGGGAAAAAGAAAAAGAAATTTTCAAAGAAAAAATTAGAAGAAAAAGAATTTAAGAAAAATAATAATAAAGATAAAACTTGTTTTAAATGCGGTAAGATTGGTCATTATGCTAATCGTTGTAAAATGAAAAAGAAAATTAATAATTTACAGAATGAAGAGTTAAAATCAACTCTTTCAAAAATACTGCTTAATTCAGAATCGGATAAATCTTCTTCTGAAACTGAAAGTTCTGGAAAATCTTCTGATCATAATATATCATAATTAATTAATGAATCTTTAAACTCTTCTGATACAGATGCATGTTGTAAATCATGTATACAGAATATACAATGTATAAAACATGATAAAGAAGAAGGAGAAGAATTCTATAAAATTCTTCCACAATTTAAAGATTTAGAAATAAATGTTTTATCAAACAACAATATTGTTGAGTTTCTTAAATTAGTTAAAAATCCTGAGCTTCGTTCTCAATTAATTGATAATATTCAAGAAATTCCATCATCTTCTAGTCTTGATGAGACTAGAGAAATAAAAAATTCTCAAGAACCATATTCGATGAATAATGTTTTAAAAATGTTAAAAAAAAGACAATCAGTTGAAAAACCAACTATAATGATTGAACTCTTAAAAGAAATAACAATCTAAAACAAGAGATAACAAAGTTAAAAAATACTAATAAAAATTTAGAAGAAAGAATTTCACTTCTTGAATATCAAAAATTTAATCCTCAAATAGAACAAAGTTCTAGCCTACCAGATATACCTTCAATATTAGAACAAGATAATTTCTTAAACAATTTAAGTATCATTTTCTCTCAAAAATTGTATGTAAAAATTAATTTACTTATAAATAATTCTTATAAACAAGAATTAATTGCTTTAATTGATAGTGGTGCGGATATGAATGTTATACAAGAAGGATTAATTCCTACAAAATATTTTGAAAAAACTACCATGACACTTAGTCATGCTGGTGGTGAAAAACTTGATATAAAGTTTAAACTTCCTAAAGCATATATTTGTATTCCTACAAGTTTTTTATTAGTTAAAAATATTACTAATCAAGTTATACTTGGAACTCCATTTCTTGAAAACATATATCCTTTAACTCATGTAAATGAAAAAGGGATTATAGGTAATTATGAAGGTAGAGAAATAAAATTTGATTTTATTACTAAACTTATACCTAATATTCTCAATCAAATAAAAGATCTTATAGATCATAAGAATTTACATTTAAATTTCTTAAAACAAGAAGTTAATATATTTTCTATTGACGAAAAGCTTTCTAATCCAAAGCTTAAAGAAAAAATAAATAGTTTATTTTATAAAAAACATAGACGTAGGTTGGTGCCAATTCGTAGGACGGATTGCATTCCTTGCGTGTCCCTGCCGTGTCCCCAACGTGTCCCTTGCGTGTCCCCAACGTGTTGGGCCGTGTCCCGCCGTGTCTCTAGCGTGTCGGAATTCAAAATTTGAATTTAACATTATTTTAATCAAGCGACACGTTTCCGACACATATCGGGAGCGTGTCGGGCTGAAAATGTGTCGGACACAACGCACGGCGACCTAATTGAAGTGTCGGTGCTTCATAGATCAGCCTAGTAGGGGGTTATAGTTATTTGCGCTGTTTTCGTCGTCCACTTTTCAGCCGTTTTCTGTTTTTTTTTTTGTTTTTTTATTCATCTCCCCCCTTATTTCCTTCGAAATTATTGTTCTCGCCCTTCTGCTCCCGTTCTCTTTAATCTTTATTTCACTCGCCCTCAATTATTGTCCCCCAACTCTTCTTCTTCTCGTTCCTCTCCTGTGTGCTTCCGTCTCCGACAGCTGCTAGGATTCCGAAACGACGATGTTATGACGAAATCCGACCCCAGCACAGATCATCACATCTAGGTCGGTACGTGGCTACTGGCAATCATTGCAATAGCCTTTCCAGCTGCCCTTCTACCAGAAACGTGTAATTGTGAGGCTTCTCCGTTATCGCCTTGCTTCAATTCTCTTTCGTCGTGGCGTCTCAGCTTCCAACGACTGCCATGGCGTTGACACCTCGCCCTTTCTTATGGTGTAAGAATCATTCCCGGCCCATGGATTTTGCAGGAACGGTGCATTTTCATCAGGAAATCCAAGATTTAAGTTGTCTTCTACCTGAAGAATTTATTCAATTTTGGGTTGTTACTGTTGTCTTTGTTTTTCCGATTTTCTGCTATTTCGATTCAGGCTATTCATGCTACATAGAGGCCTTCTTATTGTTGTTGTTTGTTTTCTAGATTAATTCCCCAATTTTTTTGCTTCTCTATATTATTTCTGCTTTCCTATATTATTTCATTGTATATGCTTCTATCTGTCTTCACTTTGCAGTGCACATATCAACCCTAAACTTCAATTTGTCCAACTTATTAGGTAAATCATATTCGGAAATCTCGAATTTATGAGGACTTTAAGTGATTTGATTGTTTTTATAATTCAACAGATGGATTAGACGAAGAAGGAGGGTCTCGATCATCTTCAGGTGGTGAAGTAGATTTCGTCAGTCTAAGAAGAAGCTGACTAGAGCTCCACGTAAGAGGCTTCGAAAGAAGAAGCTAAAAGAAGCTGCCTCACATGGCGGAAAAATCATTGGGCCAATGATGCCTCCTTCAGAGTCTGGTGTGGTTGAAATGCAACTTGAAGGTATTCGAGAAAATTCCCAGGAGACCTTTGATGCTGAAATTCAGAAGGCGGGTATTGTATCTTGCACTATTATTGGTAGAATCCATTTACTGCCCTGAATTGCTTCAAAGATTTTTTCTTTCTAAATTAGCTATGATTGTTTTAGATTCAGGGAGGCTACCTTCAATCAGTCAAGTTTAATTTTCCAATATTTAATTGATTCCTATACCTCTGAATTGGAACAAAAAGAAGGTGTACACTGAAAAGGACAGATAAAGAGAGGGAATAAATATTCTGATTAATATTTTTCCTGTTGAGATTCAAAGTTGTTATAATAAGAAAATAACTTAGACAAGATGCAGCGATTGTTTGCAGTAAGGTCTGGAGCATCATCTGGTTTATGGAGAAATTCTACGAAGGCTGGAGCTCTTTCCACTTCATTACTTGATGATACCCGGCTGCAGGTAGTTATTATGTCTACTCGTTGGATTGGATGATAACCATTTTTCTTGTCTTCTTGATTGTTTGAAACTCATGGTTTTAGATCTCCACAGTTTAAGAAAGGCGTGGCTCATTTTGCGCAAGACAATATTGCTTGTCATGCCGCCAAAATTGATAAAACAAACAGATTCTCACTCCCACTGGTTGTAATTCTCCTGTTTTATGTTACATGTTTCATTCCCACTGGTTGTAATTCCCACTGGGTGTAATTCTCCTGATTTCTTCAAGTTATTCAGCGGGGAGCATGTTGGAGCCCTTGCGATGAGTGAGCCAAACGGTAACTTAATCTTCTTGAAGATTATGTTCTTTTTGTGAAGGCTTTTATTTATTACTATTCATATGATCAAATTTTATGTTTTTTTCCAGCTGGCTCTGATGTCGTTAGCATGAAATGTAAAGCCGATCGAGTTGATGGTGGCTATATTTTAAACGGAAATAAGATGTGCACAAATGGTCCTACGGGTCAAACATTGGTATCGTTTTTGAGTTTTCTCCCAGTGCCAATTACAGTTTCGGTGGCAGCTTCTTTGTTTTTTTTCCGATATCCATCTATGTATCTACCTAGGCACGCACCACTAGGCTATTAAGATTTAGTAAGCATCCCTTCTTGGTCAAGAGATGCTTAGATAATCCACCTTACATGCACATGATTGCTGATATTGATTGTATCTGTCACGTCTTCTGATGACCATGCATAACGAAAAAGCTTAAAGGAGAATCATTCATTTTCATTTTCTTATCCAAACAATATTCTGTATATACTTCGGTTGAATGAATGACCTGCAGGCTTTGTGCATTCTGCTTCTGACAAATGCTATTTCGAACTTTTTCATTATTCTGCTAATCTGTCACACAAAAACATCTTTTTCATTGATCTTTGTTTCAATAATGATTTTCCGAGTACTTTCATGCTTGGTGTTTTTTCCATTCTCTATATAATATTCATGTTAATTTTCCTCATTTGATTTTTGTTGTTATTAGCTTGTATGGATGCATGTACGATACACATGCTTAGACTACTTGCATGTGGCAACATTTTTCATGTTTGTGTGGGAACTCTTCTTTTTGGTTTCTTTCGAGTCTCTTTTACATTTTCCTTCTATGAAGGCATTTCAGCCAATCTGTTCGTAACAGTGAAAAATCATAACTTAAATTGCATTCCCTCCATTTCATGGATTATTCATTCTATCCAGATATAATGGTAAATTGTTTTCATTTTTTTCCCTTGCAGAGTTGCAGGATTAAATAAAGACGAGGTCTTTTTCTTCATTGGATTTAACCTTGAAAATAGCAACTCTTTGACAAGACTGGACTTTTCAGGCATTTCCGCTGTAAGTTACGTGTGTTTCACATCGATATTCAATTTTTTGCTATGAAATTACATAAAATTTGATTTTGGGTATACCTTTGTGGGTTTATTAGTTGTTTGCTCTGATTTGTACACCACGAAAATGGTAGACGACTCTTTTTCTTGGATATTTTATGGGTGTTCGCTGAATTATTGACTCTCAATTGCAGATTTGTTCTTTTTAGATTGCTAAAATGTTAACACAGCTGAGTATTGATAGAAATAAGAGAAATTTTTAGCAGCTCATGCATTTGCTGATTTCATGCCTCAAAATAGCAGAAACGGAAGAAGACCTGAAAGCTATTCAATCGCTCCCCTTTGTGACTTATTTTTCCCCATTCTGTTTGGACTTTTGAGAATGTATGCGGATTGTCTGTGCTCTATCGCCGCTGCTAATGGCTGGTGTGACTTTGGATTTCCTTCTCTATTATACTACTTTTGCAGCCTCTGTAATGTATTGCTTTTCTGCCGATTTCTCCCCTAATGAAATGATGAAGTGTACAGCCTCTTAGGCAAATGATAAAAATGCCTTTGCTCAGAACGAGGGGATAAGGGTAGACGGTCTGCGCAGCGGCATATCCTACGCAATTGGATAACTTTGCTCAGAGCTAATGAGCCATCAACCTAGGCGACTTCTAGGCTATTTTTGGTATTTTTTCATGTACATTTTATCCTTCTGCAGCATATTAGGTAGGCAAATATAGACCGACTTCAGTGGGCTTCTCATAAACTTCACCTCTTTTCGGTAGGCAACTGTAGCTAAGGCTACGAATTACTACGCTATTGGTTCTCAGGGTTGGCAATTGAAGATCAGTTGGCAAGCGTATGGCTGGAATGTGTGGCTCGGCCTGCTTGATGAAGTAGTACTTTTGCTGTCTTGGAATACTAATCATATTGTTAAGCTAAAAAATTGTTGTAAAGATAATATACACTATCTTAACGTCTTTCACGTAACAACTACACCATTAACTACATTTGCGAAACAACCGCAAGATCGCATTTGTCACTTATACTAGTTAGTATAGAATATAGATAAGATAACAAGCTTGTCGTATTTTATTTTTTCTTCTGCTCTATTCAATTCCACCAGGTAATATCAATGGAAAATATATATATATATATATATATATATATATATATCCTAATAATAACTAATACAAAGAACTAATACAAAGACAATGGGGGAAGAAGGGGGAGAGGACACATGGCAGTTTTTTTTGTCCAAATAGCCGAGCCTTTTTTATCAAAACAGCTCATATTACCCATTTCCCATTTCCCTAAATTATAAGAAACCCTAATCCTTTCACAAAAATCTCCAGCCGTTTCTTCTTCATTGAATAGATAATTTCGTCGTAATCCATAGAAATCAACTTGCTAATTCATCTCCTTCCTTATCCGGTTATTCGCACCTTTATTGTGATGATTCGTTGGTCAGACAACACGTTTTAATCGAAGAAATGTGATGGTTGTTGATTCGAAGCATTGAATGTTGATTCTATAACTCTGGCAACACGATTTGGAAGAATCGTAAAGGCAATGGAGTGCTGAGAATCTCCTCTTTCTTTTTTTGGGCGAAATTGTTCTATTTCTCATTGGTTCACTTTCCTTTCTGCTTTATAATTCGATTTTTACATTAATCATTTGATCTGATTTGCAGAAACCATAAGCGCTACGACTTCTGGCTTGATCGAAGCATTGGTTCCGTTTAAGCAATGAAATCGGGGATTTCATCACCCCGGATTTCATGGTGATCCTGTTGAAGTGCAAAGAAGCTATCTTTCAGTCCTCATTCAATTCGACATGTGCTTTGAAGTTCACACGGTTCATCTTCAGCACGCAATCAGCCCGTTCACACCACTCCTATCACCGGTCGGATTGGTAAAATAACTCAAATCTCTTGTCTGATATAATCGAGTCAGACCGAGGGTGTCCTGTTATATTTGGTTCGGGATTGGTTAAGTCACGCTATTATATTTGCATCCTGTTAATTTTAAATTTTTTTGGAGGGTATATTGGTGTGTTCATATCGATTGATGTATCAATGAGAGCCGTTTTTATTTTCTTTTTCTAAAAGAAGCTTTTCTTTCCATTTTTTGTGTGTTCTTTTTCAATATGAAAAAAAAAACTTTTTTATTTTATTTTATAGTTGTGATGATGAATCTGAAAATGACTAATTTGTTGGGTTAATCTGTTTTATGTTATTCATGTAATTTTTCACTTTTTTCTTGCTTTTAGTTTTATGTTGTAATGATCATTTTGTCTGCTCAATAAAGGCTTATATGTTGTTCAAGGAACTCTGCATAAAGTTGGATGCTTCATTGCCTTTCCATCCTGTTATTTTAAATGGAAGTATGTGCTCATAGTTTTGCTTATTTTGGTCATATAAGAGATGTATATTCAATTCAATGTCATAGGATACTCATTTTAGACATTCATTAAGAAGCTATTATGTTTCCCACGTATTCTTTGAATGGTCCGTGCATGTCAGAAATGTAGAAATGTTGATGTAAGATTGATTGTTTCCCATGATATGACCTTGATGTTTTCTGATGTTGTTGTGAGGCTTTTTGTTTCTTGATTCACAAGAACAACAAAAGTTGTTTTTTATATTCAGGCTACAAAGAACTCGAAATATTACTCTACAATCCTTTTTGTATTCGTAACACAACCAAAACATGTCTGTGATAAGCTAAAACAAATGCTTGACCATCAAAATTTTGAACAATTAAGTGTTTAGAAATCCATACTACAATGTAAATTTGTATTCATATAATATCAGAGTTTAACTATGGGTTGGAACATATAGGTTTGGTGTGTTTTTTCTGGTGTTACTGTGAATATTTTTATACTTACTGAACGTAAATATGAATAAAGTAACACATGATTGGTGTTTCATACACTCAGCATGTTGCAAAAATACATGAGCATCACAAAGCATGTTGTGGTCATATAAGGTACTATTACAACATATCTTGCTTTTGATGCATAATTTATTGGTTTGGTATATGAATAATCGTGTTTGCACAGTACTTACGCCTCTCATCGACATAACCTTGCAATATTGCTAAACATGTGAACAATACGTACGCAACGCGGCAACTCCGCTACTTTCAAATATGCTTTTATATTATATATGTAAAAAATTCCCTTGGCATTGCTGTAATGCCTACTCTCTTGTGTTACAATGTTGGGATTCAGTGCTTTACTATACAATGATTAATAATGTCTTCAGTGGTGTAAGTTTGATTCCAGGTCCATGGCTCAAAAGTACCAATGCTTTATGGTGAAGGAAAAAAGAACGCCGAACTATCATCTCCGGTTGAGGCTGCGGCAATGATTAAGGTTCCACGCCTACAATCCTGAAAAGTATACTTCATGTTTGCTTTCAGGTTTATGGTTCATGAAGCTTCGCCCTTGCCTTTGCCTTTGCCGCAGATGATAGATTGGCGTTTTTTTTTCCTTCCACCATAAAGCAGGGTTAACAAAGTCAGGTGGAAGTTTATTTTGTCTTTTATTTTGTATCATATGGTTATATTAAACAAAAAATTATTTCGTTGTGGTTTTACGGCTTTTGTACTCGAGTTTAATATAAATTTTGATTTTTTCCCATTTTCCCCCCAAATAGTACCAAATCGAAGGGAGTATGAGATGGTTTTAGGTTCTGAGTATGTACACATCACATAGCTAAGATGGTTTTAGGTTCTCATGTTTAGGATGCCTTCTGTTGATTCGCGTTTGTTGTTGTTGACATGCGTTTTTCAAAATTTACTAGAAATTACTACCACATAATAGCCCTACATAACATAAAAACGATTCTTTTTTCAAATATTGCTCATTTCTTATTCATTCTCTTTTCATGGTTTCAGGGGCTATGATGATATTGAATAGTTTGAAGAATTGAATGATTTAAGCAATTAATGACATACAGAGAAATCTTGGCGGGGCAATACCCAGATGGTTTATGAGCTTGTCGGTTCATAATTGACAAAAATAGACTATTTACTAATCTAAATCCTGCCAAGCAAGTCGTAAATTCTTCGTCCGTTCTACCGTCTGAGATGCAAATATGAAGGCTGGGGGCCTCTCTTCCTCCGGGTTGTGCAAAGCTCGGTTCCTCCAAAGCCAAATGCCATAAACTGCTTCTCTCCACGTATATTTCCAATTTGACAAACCAATAAAAGATCGGCTGGATCGATTAATGTTCACATTTATCCAATCATCAATCGTACAAGCTCCAAAGAACGTTGCCCAATGATCCCTGGGGGTCAAGATACACCACACATGCATTGCCCAACTACAATCTCTCAAAGCATGGAGGGGTGACTCCGATTCCATTCCACAAAGAGGACAATCCGGGGAAGGGATTAGTGTAATTTTGAGTAATAAATAATTGATTCAATTCTTTAAGTGTAAAAGTCAAAGAATCGTTTTCAATTAATTTAGAAAATGCATTAAAATTTAATATTTTACCGTTTTTTTCAATTGAGAAAGCTTGTTGTGGAGGATAAGTACCTTTCATAAATTTTCCTCCTTCTAATTTAAAATCACGTTCAATTATATATAAATAATCTTTAACATATGTTGAAATAAACCAGGGAATAAAAGTTATGATTTTATTTTCGTTTTCAAGAAATTTATAAAATTCTTCTTGATAGTAATCCCTATCTTCTTTTGATATATTATCAAAAAACCAATCTCTAAATGGTTTCCATTTTTGTAATTTGAATTCGTTTTTAATTGTATTTCTAGGCAGAGAACCTGAACTAAAATCTATTTTAGGTGTAAAATCCATTAAATGTTATAATCCATTTCTGATTCAGTAAGATCTGAATCTTCCATACCTTTTCCTCTAACTATATTATTTTTATCTAAAGATAAATTTTTAACATAAGTTTTTCTTAATTGAGAAGTAGAAGCCCTATTGGGTTCCAGTGGCATTTGAATATTTTCAAAAGGAGAAATATAAGATCTCGAAGATGTTGATCTTGATATTATATTTCTTGGAATATTTTCCAATTGTGAATTCATAATGATAAAAATATTTCCATCTGAACTCTGGACTATATTAGTTACATCCTGACATATAACAGGAGTTTTTGGTACTGCATTGGCAATTTGCCAATTATCTGGTAGAGGAATTTCCTTCCATTTAATTGATCTTCTAGTCGTAATATTCGACTTGCTGAAATTTGTTTCTATCAGAATTGTCCCATTCAAAGATTTATCTTTGATTTTACACATAGGATTTAATGTGTGTAAAGGCTTGTAATATATTCTATAACAAATGCATATTATTTCTGACCCAGGAGCATAATTATATCCATGCGTTTTAACATTCATAGTTAAAGAATCCAGAATATTAACATCAGACAAGGATAGTTGTAAATTCGGATAAACATCAAAGTAAACTGGTCCATGGGCCAGACTTGACTGAATTATTCCCATTAGAGATTTTTTCCAATCTAAATTTCTACCATCTCTTAAGGCAGCAATAAAACTTTCTGGAAGATTTTCCAATGTAAGAGGTTTGAAAGCAATTTGTACTAAACCAATATGAAGAAATTTATGTGTTTTTCTATAAGGAAAAATATGTTTTTCTCTTAATAATTTAATGACCATTTCTTCATTATTCAAGGAAATAGATTCCTCAGAGGTTTTTACAATTTGTTTTAAACCTAAATTTTCAAAAGTACCTAATTGATAAATTGTTTTTGGTTCTATCCTAGGGATAGTCCATTTATTTAATAAATCCAGATTTCTGGGAATATCAAATTCCTATGTGATAGTATTTTTCATTTTTTATGAATTTCTTAACATTTTTTGAGAAAGTGTTAAAATATAATTTAAGATTAAAATGAATACCACCATGTCTCTGATACCAAAATAGGGGATAAGGTATATATGTAAATCAAAACGGGCATGTTTACAAGATATTGGATATCCGTCATAAAGTCATATAATAAAATGGAACTTTTACTCAATTAATTCCGTCGATAAATAATATACTTTAATCTATTGCAAAAGCCAACAACCCTAAAACGCCACACCTGGGCTATGACGGGTATAAACGGCTACAAAGAATAAAGTTTTATTCATGCCAGAATTAATCAAAACCTTATTATATGAAATCGCCAGATTTCTTCTCAACCCTTGATAGACATATATACATCCCAATTTAACTAAATGATCATGACTGTATTCAAACTATCTTCTCATTATATTTTAACACATAATTTCTTAGCCTATCATTAGGCTATACAATATTAAAATAAAATAAAATACAATACAAAATATAAATTAAAACAAACTTACAAACTTTAACTTGTAACCAGAAGAAGGATAATTTATTCAAACAATTTACAAAGTGGAAGAGAAAGGGAAGAGGAGAAGGGGTGAGTAAACTCAAGCGTGCCTTCCTTGTTTCTGAAACTAATCTATATATAGGGAAAACGAGAAGGAAAAGGCCAAAACATGTGGGCCTGACTGAAAATAATGGCAACAGTATGTCTGCCATAAAAACCGAAAAGCAAACAGTAATTACTGTTTATCAATAGTAATTTTACTGTTCATGAATAATAATTTTACTATTCATGAATAGTCTTGGTCGACAAAAATTACTATTTATGAATAGTACTGGCCGACAATTATTTCTGTTTATTCATACATAAAACTGTTGTCTTTAATTGTTGTCAATGTCTTCAAGCTGTTTTATAAATATTTGAATATCATTAATCTCTTCATTTTCTTCATTTGGGTCTTGTGATTCTCCTGCCAAATTTGTAGAAGAACTCATTGATATATCTGATTTTGCATCATCCAATTTATGACCAAAATTCTTTAGTAAATCTTTTTTAATTTCGGACATATAACACTGTAAAATTTCTTTGTTGGAAATAATTCCCTTAACTTTTAATTTTCCTGAAATATTCTGGAAAGGACTCTGAACACGACTCGTATCCAGAATTTCATCTTCAAATTCTTCCAAATAACGGATTTTTGTCTTGATTTCTTGAAGAAGATCTTCGCCAAATATTTGTCCTGTCTGGGGATCCTTTTTTGACAATTTTGTCCAAAATTTTGAGAAATATTTTCTCTTTATACATGGTAAATTTTCCGTAGTAATATCTACTACTGGTGTCCATTTTAAAATCCATGGAATAGAAAATTCTAAAAAGAAATATAAAGAACCAGAGCAATTTATTAAATTTCCCTCATTACTTAATTCAAATATTTTTGGTGAAACATCTACCCATTGAGAATATAATTCTCTGAATTATTCTGGAGAATTTTAATGGAAGGTCCATGTAATAACCACCATTGTTGAAACCAATTTGGTATGTATTCCAAATGTTTATATACTTCTGGACATACCTTAATAAACCAAGTATGTTTTTGTTTCCTATTTTCATATAAGAATACATTAGTAAATGCTTGGATATAATCCCAATAATTATATTTAATAGATATATTTTTTTCTTGAAAAAGATATTCTTTTTCTTTAAATAAAGATATTCCCCATTCATTTGGAAGATAGATTCTTTTTATGATAATTTTACTGAAAGTATATTCTTTCTGATCATTAGCCATGAAGTGTGAAATTTCACATTCAGAAGCTTTTAATAAATTTTCATAATATGATCTCTGCTTATATGCAGTTGCCGGAAATGGATTATTATCCAAATATTTTTCCATTAATGACCATGGGTCATTTTTTTTTTTTTTTTTTTTTTTTTGAGTGGAGTCATTCTTTTTTTACAAATCATCATATTCAATTAGGAATATACTTCCTTGATCTTCATTTCTTGATAAGAAGTTATATCTTCTTCTTCAGATGTTACAATATTTGTATATGAGGGTATTTCCTCAGTAATTTTCCCTTTTCCTTTCTTCATATTTTTATATTCTAGAAATTCCTGGTACAATTTATCAGAATTATTATTCTGACTTTGTGAAGATCCAGAAATATTTTCTGAAACAAGTGTTTTATTTCCATGCTGAACAAGGATATTTCCTCGTCCACCTCGACCTCGATAGGGATTGAAAATCCCTCCTCTGCCTCGAGATGTCATTCCTGTAAATATTCACGAGTTAGAAAATCAGGAAGACTATTATCTTCACATTTCATATGAAGAATATCAAAATCAAAAGGAGCTAAATGTGCTTGCCATCTTGCAAACATTTGTTTAGATACATCATGCTTAAAATCTTTATCAAACATAAATTTTGCAGATTTACAATCAGTGTAAATAAGAAATTTCTTATTATATAAATCATCTTGAAATTTTAAAACACATTTAACAATAGCTAAAATTTCTTTTGCTACTGCAGAATAATTTTGTTGACTATTATTCCATTTGCCCGAATGAAATCTAACAAGATAAATCTGTTTTGTTGTTGGACAAATTTGTTTTAAAATTCCTCCAAAACCAATATCTGAAGCATCTGTTTCAATTATTTTATCCCATAACGGATTAGCTAACATTAGACAAGGAAGATTAGTTACTTTTGTTTTAATAATTTGAACAGCTTTTGTATGCTGATCAGACCAAGGTTTTGGTAATTCCTTTAGTCTATCATATAATATAGCAGCATCTTTTGCTAAATCTTTATAATAAGAAGAAACATAATTTAAACTGCCTAAAAATTTTTGTAATTGAGTTTTATCTAGAATAATATCTGTGAATTTTGAAGCAAACTCAATACTACGTTGTATAAGAATAATATTTCTTTTTTCAATATTATGTCCTAAAAATCTAATTTTTAATTGTATTTCTAGCCAGAGAACCTGGACTAAAATCTATTTTAGGTGGGTCGTGCCCTCAAATTCTGAAAGTAATTGTGTCGCCGTGTCCGTGTCCGTGCTTCATAGAGGCTGATAATTACAATATAATTGTCTGCAAGGGTTTTGTTGCCGACGATTTACTTCTACCAACCTACGAATCTGGCTGAAGATGGCGGCGCACCTTAGGTATGTACCATTCTCTCTGCATTTTTTGATCATCATCGCATGAATCTCTGGTGATTTTCGCGTAAAAAGAAAATTGGAAAGCAAGAATCTTTATAATTTCCTACCTTTGGTGATTTAATGGAAAAAAACTTCCTTCTTTAATTATTTTCTTTGATCGCCGGTCGTGGTTGGATGGTTATTTGGATTCAGGAGCGTCATTCGTCACTATGTTGGTGGGAATCACTTCTCACCCCCTTTCAGTCAATTGTCTGCCGCAAGACCTTCTATGGGTGCTCGATTCTGTTCCAGTTCCAGGTAATATTGCTTTTTTCATGTGAACCAGGTTGCAGGGGAAGGATATGGATATGGATATGGATACAAATAATTGTTTTTAGTTTTTCTCTTCATTTTTGAGAGGTTTTTATTCATTTTCTGGGGGTTTTACTCGATTTTCAACCCATTTCATCCAAATTAAAGTTATGGGTAACATCTATTTATTACAAATTCGCCAATAGGTGATATGTATTTTAAGTATCTATTGTGTATTTCTGTCCGATACATAGCGGATACGGGTCATGCTACCTGGCATAAGTGTCCGTGCATCATAGCTTTTATGCCCTGTTATAAACGTGTTGGAGTTTCTGTGAAATTTTGCAGCACCCCTTCCTCTCCAGACCAAGCTCTCCGCCCCCGCCTAGGTGATGTTCATTTGTTACCCCTTTAAGTGCGACTTTTGAGATGTAATAATGTTCAAGCAGATGATCTCACTAGTATATTGCTGTACAGTTAAAAAACATATGTGGGAGTATGTTCAACCGGCATTCGTAGTTGTTTTCGTTTTTTCGGTTTGCCAAGTGTAAGGCTTCTTCTTTGTTTTTTTGAATGCATTATATTTACAGTCGCTTGTATCTTCTAATGCAATAATTCATTGATTGCAGGATTGATATCATGGGCATAAGGTATCATTTTAATTTGGTGTTATTATCGCATGTTTGGAAGCTTATGTTATCCATTGAATACTATTTTTAAGTAATTTTTTTTTCATACAATTACATATTGATACATGACAAGGTGATAGTGAATATTACCCTGTTGCAATTGCTTCACCTTTGAACGGACAATATATGATCAATGTCATTTGGTGACAGCATTATAATTGTGAAAGGAAAAACTGCTTTCAGGATATGCACTGTTTACTGTTTAGTTAATCATGTAGCATTTACATGTAGGCATGCTTGTGCGTACACTACTGTGTTTTTTTGGACTTAAGATGGATTTCAAATTCTATCACATGCGAAGGATGCCAATATTTCATGTTAGGGTTTTGAAACGGAATATAGTTTTGGAAATAAGAAGCCGATGTACTTACATGTATTCCTTTTACTGGCTACTTGCTGAATGAATGGCCGAAAGTTATATTAGTGGCTGATCTTCATTTATGTCGTAAAAAAATTGATCTCCATTTATGTCGGCAAAAAATTGATCTCCATTTCTGTCTTTCTCGAGGCAGGGTAGAGGATTCAGGGAGCATTTTGATCCTCCTTATTAGTATTACTAAGTAGGATATGTACGTGTTCCTTGATTTTTAAAATTTTCCTTTGAGATCTAACGTTAGTAGGAAAGAGACATAGGGACAGAAAATTTTCGGAGCTTTTCGATCCATTATAGGTAACTGCATCTAAAATATACATGAAGCGATGAATATAAAGTATCTACTCCGGACTTTTCTTACTAGTTTGATTATGTTATGTGTTAGTCAAAGCAACTTCGTCAACTTTATTTTAGGAGGAAGTTAGCATTTTACTGTAGATATTGTAGATTTATTGCTTCATGGTTGCATAGCTAAGTGGGTGTCTTGAAGAGTACGAGATGAAAGATTCTGTTTACAAACGCTATAATCAGTTTTTGGTTGGTAGAATTTCACTTATCTTCGGGTTACTGGAAATGGAGGTGAAATAAGTATTTGTGTTACGATTTATCGTGGATTAGTGGATTACATTTTAATGTACTTATTTATTTTATTCGTATTGCTATGCAGAACCTCATATAAGGAATGGACTGATAAAATAGCGAGGTTTGTTCTTTTATGTTTTAAATACACCTTAGCTTCTTCATGCTTCTTTTTACGTTGACCATTTCTGAATATCTTTAGGTCTTTATTTGCCTAAGGTGTTACATATGACACTCATCGTCATATTTATTTATTTACTTATTCTTGTCAGCTAAACAATTTCGTTTTATGTTAAGCATTTCAAACCTCATGAAATTCCACTTAGTGTAGCCACTTTTGGTGGAAGAAATTAATGCACTACATTCTACATAATCATGGTTAGATCTAATGCTAACCATTCGGTGGTTATACTCTGTTGACATATTTTTTCTGCCTCCCCTGTAATGAGACCGAGTGCCAAGGGCATGCATCGTTATACTTCTTGCATCTTGATGTATTTATCCTGGTAAGATGAGAGATTATTTCATTTGCTTTTAAACCTCACCCATTTTGCTGCACAAATGTTCCAATCAAAGTTAACTAATGTGAAGATTCAGTTTGATGTACTATTGTTTTTTGGCAAATGGAATCATTTATTAAAATGCCAAGCAAAGAATACAAAATCCCAAAGGGACCAGAAAGAGTAAATCGAAACAAAGAAACCCTAAACAACAAATGAACTTTTCTTCTAAGGTGGCATAACACAATCAAAGATCATAGCAGCCGTGATGTGGGGGAGTTCGTTGTACTATTCTGTACCTTAGTTCCCGTCATAGAGTTTGAGTGATATATGGGATCGCTTTGAAGGCTTTTATAACTCAGCATTTGGGTCATGCTTATGTGTCTTAGTGTGTGTGGTGTATATCTCTATATGTAAACATACATGTAATCTCTATAAAGATACTTTTGTGTGGCTTATATTATATGTATATATAAGAACATACATCCATATATGAACACACACACATACTGACATACATATATACATATAGTGTGCGTATGTGCATACGTGTGTATATGTGCCTGCATGTGTATGCATGAATGCATTCATACAAACTATGTTAGTTTGCGTATGCATGTATACATACATACATACATACATGTAGACAAACACATACATAAGAAATGGGAGACAAAGAATTGATAAGAAGCATTGGCGTTTGTAAATTTCAGTGCATTAAGTTTTGATCATCTCTGTAGAGATTCATGCTATTTTATGATATATGTCTGTATTATTTTTTTTTGTGTAATGATATGGTCAAGATTGTCATTCCTATTATTTTAAATAATTTAGGGTTGAGTGTAGCGGCTTCTTCCTATAGAAGTTGTATGTGAAAGGAGTCTAATTTAAGAAGTTATATTTCTAGGAAGTTGTAGTAGGGAAGGAGTCTTCCTTTTCCTAATATAAATAAAGGAGTCTGTAACCACAAATCAATTTTCAATCAATGAAATATTTTCTTCCTTTATTCCATATGGTATCAGAGCTGGTCATATGATCAACACATATCCATGTATCTTCGCACAGCCATGACTGTAAGCGCATCATCGGCCGCATCATCCAATACTACAATTGGATCATCCATATCAAGGGATGACCAATCCTTTGGAAATGATTCCAGCAACTCCTCTTCCTCTATTCTGCTAACAACACAAAGGCTCAATGGAAAGAATTACCTTGAATGGTCACAAACCATACAGTTGGCCATTGATGGTAGAGAAAATTAGGATACTTGACTGAAGAATGCGTCAAACCTGTGAGATCCCAAATCTGCAACATGGATGTCTGAGGACTTAATGGTAAGAACATGGTTGATCAACTCCATGGATCACTTTGTTGCGAGGCCTCACATGTTCTTGCCCACAACAAAGGACATTTGGAAGGCTGTCAAAAATGAATTCTGATCTGGAGAATACATCCCAAATCTAACTTAAGCCCAGAATCTGGTCCTGCGTGCAAGACAACCTAGAAGTCACCCTCTATTACAATTAATTGCAGGGACTGTGGCAGGAATTGGATCTGTCCTATGACAACTCTTGGGACTGTACTGGAGATTAAAGGCCCAGAAAATAGAAGAAAATGAGAGAATGTACACCTTGGCAGGTCTAGATCTGGAATTAGATGAGGTTATGGGGAGGATATAGGGAAAATCTCCCTTACCCTCACTCAAAGAGGTTTTTGATGAAGTTATGAGGGAAGAATCCAGAAGGAGAGTGATGCATAGGGGACCTTCATCTGGAAGTTCACTTGGGGCAGAAAGTTCTGCCTTGGTGGCTAATGAAACTGATCAAAAGGGGAGGAAGCAGAAAACATAGTGTGACCATTGCAAGAAACAAGGTCACACCAGGGATGATTGCTGGGGGATACATGGTAAACCTGCAAACTGGAAACCTAGGGGCAGTGGATCAGGAAACTCAGAGGCAAGGTAGGCGAATCAGGCATCATCTGATCAAGGCACCGTCTCTACCACACAACAACTTTTCTCCCAAGAACAACTGGATCGGTTGACTAAACCGATTGAGGTTCAAACCATCCAAAACAAAGGTGACTCTTCTCGCTCCTTAGTGAAGAAAGGTAATTGCTCTTCCTTGTCCTTTCTTGGAGTCGACCAGTCCTCTTTTTGGGTCATTGACTCAGGAGCCACAAACCATATGACAAGTTATTCACATCTTTTCTCATCATATAAATCCTGTGCTGGAAACCAAGGTTAAGATAGCAAATGGCTCTTTTTCTGCTATAGCAGGAAAAGGATCCATCACTATCTCTCCTACCTTAACCCTCAATAGTGTCCTACATGTACCATCTCTGTCTTGCAATCTATTGTCAGTCGGTAAACTCACCTCAGATACTAACTGCAATGTTGTGTTTTCTGTTAATGGTTGTAATATTCAGGATATTCACAAGGGGATGGAGATTGGCAGTGCTAGGATGATGGGAGGCATCTCTTTGAGGAAGAAGGAGAATCTTGGAATAAGAAGAATTCAGGAAATGCCTGTCTTCAATCTATCTATATTAATACGAATAATATCATGTTGTGGAATTATAGACTTGGCCACTCTAGTTTTTATTATTTAAAGAAACTGTTTCCAGATGTATTCATCAATGAAGATCCATTTTTATTTAAGTGTGAAATATGTGAGTCATCCAAACATGCCAGATCATCTTTCCCACCGCAACCTTACAAGCCAACAAACCCGTTCACTATGATTCTTAATGATATTCGAGGGCCTGCAAGGAGTACACCACAAGGGAAAAGATAGTTTATTACTTTCATTGATGACCACACTGGGGTCTATTTGGTTTATTTATTAAAACACAAAGCTGAAGCTAAACAAGTTTTCACGCAATTCTATGAAATGGTTTTGACACAGTTTCACTCTAAAATAGAGGTTTTAGAGGTTTTCAGAAGTGACAATGGCACAAAATATTTTAATTCTATCCTTGGCTCTTTCTTCCTCAAACATGTCATTGTTCACCAAAGCTCATGCCCTGACACACCCCAACAAAATGGGGGTGTCAGAGAGGAAAAACAGACACATTATAGAGATAGTTAGGGCTCTCATGATAACCTCTAACAGTCCTAAATATCTCTGGGGGAGGCAGTTTTAACTGCAATATACCTGATCAACAGGCTTCACTCAAGGATTTTAAACTGTCAGACCCATGTAAACCAGCTAAAAGTCTTTTATCCCGACACCAGACTGATCCAAGTTCTGTCTCTTAATTTTTTTTGGATACACTGCATTCACAGATGTTCATCATCAAGGGAAATTAGATCCCAGAGCTAGAAAATGTGTGTTTGTAGGGTATTCCCCCACACAAAAAGGGTATAAATGTTTTGATCCACGAACACAGAAAATGTGTCAGCAGTGATGTGTCCTTTTCTGAAAGTCAAATGTTTTTCAAAACTCATGTTCAGGGGGAAAATTTTAAGGAACATGACTCTTTTTCACTTTCACAAGAAGATTTTTCACAATTTTTGGTTAATGAGCCTGACAGCACTTTCGCACTTCATGATAATTCCTTTCAAGATAGGGAATTAGGTGATCAGACTACTGATGTTCCTACTGAGGTGAATACACCTGATCAGGGAACAAATCAAATAGTCTTGGTCCCAGGACTAGAATACAAAAGTTTCCAGGAAAGACTTATTCAAGGAAAGGCCTACTACTCAAAGAGAAAGCTCCTCATCCAAGCACTGAGCAACTACCCTTCTTGAGTGCAACTCCTGAGAAGAATCCAGAGACAGTTAATACAACAGATTTTCTGTCATCTGATACTGAATCTGATAATCACATTCACTCTGATTCACCATCCCAAACTTTGTCTAAATCTCTGGATCACTCAAACCAGTTTGATCAGCTTCTTGATGTCCTAATTGCCATTAGAAAACCTCCAAGAGAATGTACCAAGCACCCTCTCTTTCCTCTTAGCAGGTATGTCACCTATGACAAACTATCCCCACAATATCAAGCCTTTACCACTAGCCTATCTAATATCCAAATTCCTAAAACCATCCATGAAGCCTTGTCCCATCCTGAATGGAGGGCTGCTGTGTATGAAGAAATAGGTGCCCTTGATAAGAATGGCACTTGGGAGGTTGCTAGCCTACCCGTTGGGAAGACCACAGTGGGGTGTAGATGGATTTTTACTGTAACATGCAACTCAGATGGATCCATACAGAGGTACAAGGCAAGGTTGGTGGCCAAGGGTACACCCAAACCTATGGGATAGATTATTCAGAATCTTTTTCACCAGTGGCAAAGCTTAGCACTGTGAGGATAATTTTAATACTTTCCTGCATGGAAATTTAAAGGAAGAAATATACATGGATATGCCTCCTGGGTTCTATGGCAAAGACAATGATAAAGTATGCAAACTGAAAAGGGCTCTATATGGGCTGAAGCAAAGTCCAAGGGCATGTTTTGAGAGATTTATGAGATTCCTGAAGAAAGAGGGCTTCAAGCAGGGCCAATCAGACCACACCCTATGCACAAAAAGATCAGAAAATGGCAAGATGACAGTCCTTGTTGTTTTTGTAGATGATATCATCCTTACGGGGATGACATTACTGTGATCAATCAGACTAAGAAGAGCCTGGCCGGGGAGTTTGAGATAAAAGAGCTAGGGAGTCTTAAGATACCTTCTAGGAATGGAGGTTGCAAGATCAGACTAAGGATTGGTAGTGTGTCAAAGAAAATATGTACTAGACCTTCTAGAAGAGACATGGACGAGTGATTGCAAACCTGCCAGCATTCCCATGGAAGCCAACATCAAACTCTGGGAAAAGAAAGATCAAGTTCCTGTGGACAAGGGAAAATATCAGACTTGTAGGAAGACTGATATACTTGGCCCACACAAGACCAGACATATCCTATGCAGTGGGTGTGGTAAGCCAATTCATGCATGCTTCTTGTGAGCCTCATATGGAGGCTATGTTCAGAATACTGAGATATTTGAAGGGGACTCAGAAAAGGCACTAACATGAGCATTGAAGTATACACAAATGCTGATTGGGTAGGGTCTGCTGAGAGAAGATCCACAACTGGGTACTGTAGCTTTGTCTGGGGTAATCTAGTAACTTGGGGAAGCAAAAAACAAGTGGTGGTATCTAGAAGCACTGCTGAGTCAGAGTATGTGAAGAATTATGGATAAAGAGAGTTCTAGAGGACTTGTCAATGCCTATGAAGCTGCCTATGAAGCTGTACTGTGACAATAAAGCAGCTATTGATATTGCTAATGACCCTGTGCAGCATGACATGACCAAGCATATAGAAATTGACAGGCACTTCATTAGAGAAAAGTTGGATGATGGGGTGATCTGCATACCATTCTTGCCCTCAGCAGAGCAAGTTGCAGATGGGTTGACTAAAGCTTTGCTGAAGCCTGGATTTTATGGATTTATAAGCAAGTTAAACATGTTGAATCTCCATGCTTAACCTGAAGGGGAGTGTAAAGATTCATGCTATTTTATGATATATCTCTGTATTATTTTGTTTTGTAATGATAAGGGCAAGACTGTCATTCCTATTATTTTATATATTTTAGGGGTTGACTGTGGCGGCTTCTTCCTATAGAAGTTGTATGTGAAAGGAGTCTATTTTTAGGAAGTTATATTTCCAGGAAGTTGTAGTAGGGAGGAGTCATCCTTTTCCTAATATAAATAAAGGAGTTTGTAACCACAAATCAATTATCAATCAATGAAATTTTTTCTTCCTTTATTCCACAATCTCTCTCTTTTTATTGTTTATTCATGGCACATTGCTTTTTGATCTTTCATTTTCTAGAGAAGGGGAGGAACACCTGTTAGCTGATGTGGTGATGATGCAAAGGTTGGTTTCTCATGATTCCGAATCTTGTTTCTTTTTCTTTCTCTCCCATTGACATTATTGTCAAGCTGTTGTATTGCTACAACATCTTTTGCATCTTAGGCTGTTAGGCTCTCTTTGACTTATTGAAAGCTAAGTAATCAATAACTTTTGCATCTTAGGCTGTTATGCTCTCTTTGACTTATTGAAAGCCAAGTAATCAAATGTTTGCTTCATTTTGTATCTAATCTTGTTTCTTATGAACATTCTCTATGCAGGGACATTGAAACCATTAAAATGAGGCGTTCTGAAAGGTTTGTCATAGTTAACATATTGAACACTGTATTTTGGTGTAGGTTTTTTCCTTTCTTTTCTGTATTTCTGGGCATTGAGCAGCGCGGGGTGGGGGGTGGGGGGTGGGGTCGCTATCAAGGATTGTGGAAATAGCACAATTTTGTTTTTGTGATTATACTTGCTGTTTCTTTCTAGGTAGTTATTGGATTTCCAAAATAGTCTGTCCTCTATGGTCATGTATCTAGGTTTGTTCGGAAAGAGCTTTTGGTAATATGAGGTTCTGTAAGAATTGAGAGAAGATTTTTCTTATTTAGAAAAGATAGTTAAAAGCTCGTACTTTCTTATTACAACTAAAGCTACTTATATAAGTGGGGATATCCAATGGCTAGTTGGATTTAAATAGGATACATTGTTTCAACGGCTAGTTGGGACAATTTTACATTAAGAAAACCCCGATAGGAATTAGGGAAAAGGTTAACTAATAATCCATAATTAGGGATAACAAAGATGCATAATGAACAACATATTTTATTACTACCCTTCAAGCTGGTGAGTGGATGTCATTCTCAATTTGCATAGGAGGTAGTGGAAGCCCTTCTTAGGTACAACCTTATGGTTCGTTTGGATTGATGGAATGGAATGGATTGATATCATTTCATTACTACGTTCTGTAGGTAATGGAATAGAATCATTTCTATTCCATTCCAACGTTTGTTAGCATCAGAATGGATTTGGTTTCTTTCCAGTCTATTGTTTGGCGGAACAAATTTTTGATGAAATGGAATGCAATCTAAGAACAGTTTCCCCTAAAAACCCACCATCAGATCCAGGCTAACTCGCAAATACAATACTACATGCCGATGATGCATCGTTTAATCCACACATCGTTTATATAACCTCCATCTATTGAATGTAATTAAGTGTTTATCTCTCTTAATCATTAATCATTGATCGATACGAGCTTTTATGCTATGGAAAAATCCCAACTTTCTTTTCCAAAACCAATTTCGCACTGCAAAATGTATGAAAAAAAATCTTTTTTTCGTAGTCTTGTAACTGGGTGCCTACCAGAGCGTTTTTAGCCTGATACCACACCTAAAACAATCAAACAGCAGAAAGTCGATTTCATAGCTGAGAATCGACTTTCGCTCGGGCGATTGCTAACCGATATTGACAATCGACCATTGGAAAATCGATCCTCACCTCTAGAATCGACCGTGAAAAATCGATTGAACAACGATCGCACAAGAAGGCGATTGAACAATTGACCACCACAAAAAAATCGATTCTCAGCTATTATTGAATGAAATGGAATGGATTGATATCATTTCATTACTACGTTCTGTAGGTAATGGAATAGAATCATTTCTATTCCATTCCAACGTTTGTTAGCATCAGAATGGATTGATTGAAAAAGTCGATTTTGAGCACTAGACTGTGCAGTACTGTGCAATGAAACTGGAGTGTAAAAAAATTACCTAAACAAAAACAACCACATAACAGATGTTCATATATATAATAAATACAATAGTGAGTTACTTGTAAAAATGAAAAGGAGGTTAGCCAATGATAGGTTTTGTTGATGAAGAGATGAAATTAAAAAGGTTGCAGGTGAATAGAAGAAGATATGAAATTTGAAAAAAAATGTTAAAATAGCATAGATGCAATACCTGAAGCAGAGGTTGCCGATGATGGGTTTTGTCGCAGGAGGGGAAATACTGATTTTGTGGTTTTCACGAGAAGTTATGGAATGAATTTTTATTCCTGGGTTTACTCTTTCATTCCATTCCGGCCATTCATTAGCTAATCTAATGGAATGAAAATCACCATTTTTCATTCCGTTGGAATGAAAATAAATTCCATTCCTCGGCTTCCAAACACGCCAAATCGATGGAATGGAATGAAAAAGGCATTCCATTCCATTCCATTACCGCAATCCAAATGAGCCATTAGTGAATATATCAGCAATCTGATTCTGAGAGTTGATAATGGCAGTACTGTTGAGGCCACAATCCATTTTCTCTTTGATGAAGTGACGATCTACTTCCACATGGTTTAGTCCTATCATGTTGAACTGGACCGTGAGATGTCAATAGCAGGCTGATTATCACAGTACAGGATCATAGGTGATTCCCTCGTTTATCTTGAGATCATCCATGACAATTTTTAGCCATAATAGGTCACGTACTCCAATAGCCAAGGACCTGAATTCCGCTTCTGCACTTGACATTGCAACCACATTTTGTTTTTTACTTCTCCAGGCAACAAGATTCTCAAAGAGAAATATGCAAAATCCTTAAGTAGACCTCCTATCATCAAGTGTTCTAGCATAATCTGAGTCAATATATGCTTCTGGCCATAGTCGTCAAGGTGCTAGGTGAAGCCTAGGTGATTGCCCGACATTCAAGGCGAGATATGCTACAAACTTTAAAATCTGCATTGTAGAAGAATGAAGCAATAATAAACTATATCCATGAGTGAATAACAATTTATCAAACACACTTTTATCAATTAAAAGATGAAAGAAAAGAAAAAGAATCAAAATTACCGTAATGATTATCACATATCACTGAACCACAATCCATATGGATTGGATATGAAACAAAGAGGAAAAAAGCTCTACCTATTGTTGGGGTTTTAGAAGATAGCAGTGTTCTAAAAGTTGGCCAAGTCGGTCGCCTAGGCGGTAGTCGGCCTCCCACCTCCTCGATTACACCCTAATCTGTCCTATCTAGTCGGTGTGGCCTCTAGTCGGTCTCTAGTCGGGCAAGTTTGATTACTATTTTAATAGCCTAAGCCCTAAAGTGATAGATCCTTTTAGTTACAGCCAACACTGTCCTGCAACATTGAGCCAGGGGACCTATAGATCTCTTGCATGTATTTCCAAGGGACCTGTGCTTTATGATTAAGCATTTTGAGTAGGATTTCTGAGTCTGTTTTAACCAGAATCTGTTTGAAACCTTGCTGTAGACATTCATCAAGACCAGCAAGCATTGCTTTTATTTCAGCTTCCATATTAGTGTCATGCCCATAAGCTTCATAGCCTGCAATTAAAACCTTTCCGTTGCTGCTTTCTGCCACAAAACCACCTCCAGCAGGACCAGGATTACCTAGGCTGAACCATTATTAAGTTTGATGTAAGGTTCTGTAGGAGGGGACCATTGTACCAAGGTGACTTTTCTGTGGTTTGCCCTTGCCAAATTTGAGACCAGGCCATTCTGAACTAAGATTTGATCTTCAGCATGTTTTAGCTTCAGATTCATTAATTTGGCTGACTGTTGGATGTTCAAGACAACCCCTGCCACAACCTGTTGAGTAGAAAGATCATATTCTCCATAAAGCTTACTATTTCTTTGCTTCCACAGTTCCCAAAGGGTGAAGTAAAAAAATAGCTTTCTTGATCTTCCCCAAAGCACCTTTATTCTCACTTAGAAGCCAGTCTTGCATAAACCCTTTCCAGGATTGCCTACTAGGATTAAAACTGAGCATACAGTGAAAGTGATCCCAAACTTTCTAAGCATTTGAACACTCCAAAAAACATGTATCAGAGAATCACTGGCTGGGCTAAAAGGACACCTGTATGGACCATGAATTCCCATTTTCATCAGCTGATCTGGGAAGGGAAGCAATGAGTTATATAATCTCCATAGAAAAAAGGAGATTCTAGTTGGTATCTAAGGCTTCCAAATCTCCCCCAATTCAAATCTAGAGAGCCTCCTACTCCTGAGCTGCTGGTCTGAAGCTACAGAGAATTGCCCTGAAGAAGTAGGTGCCCATATCCACTTATTAATAGGCTCTCCAATATGCATGGTATTGTCATCCATACATTGTTGAGTTGAGGCCAGAATCTTCCATACCTGCAGTTTATATAAGGGGTATCCACTGTTCATAAACTTAGAGGCCCACAGACCCTGCTGGTTCCTTAACTTCCACCAAAGTTTGCATGAGAAACTTTCCAGAACTTGCTTTAAGTCCCTGAACCCCAATCCATTTTCCTCCAAGGGGTAGCACAATGACTCCCATTTTCTCCAAGTTCTGTGCGTATGCTCTTGAGAGTCATTCCAACTGAACTGGGACATTACCCTCTCAATTTTCTTTCTAACAGCAAGAGGCAATTGCATAGCTGCCATCAAGTTTATTGGCAGAGAGGATAACATATGTTTAGTCAACATAATCCTACCACCAGGAGTGAGTAGTTTAGCATACCATCCTTGCAGTTTGACTTCAAATTTGTGCACTAATCCACTAAAAAAGGGTGCCTTTGCTTTACCAATGTGTAGAGGGCAGCCTAAGTACACAATAGGAAGGGTTGCTTGCTGCATTTGAGTGTGCTGTTTAATCTGAGCTATAGTCTGTGCTGGAGCATGTTTGCCAATCAAAAAAGAGCTTTTCCTCCCATTTATCTTCTGACCTGTGGCTGCTTCATATTGTTCCAGAAAAGTCATCAACTTCTGCACTGTTTTCAGATTGCCCTTAGAGAACACCATTAAATCATCTGCATACAATGAATGAGTGACTACAAGGAATCCCCTTGGCACTGCATAAGTATCATGATCTGGAGCAAAAATAGTCTTGATCTCTCTAGAAAGTGCTTCAGTGAGTAGAATAAAAAGTGTAAGAAGAAAAGCAATGAGAGAAAGTATTCTTATATATTAGAATAAAAGCTCATTAAATGATATTACAACTACTCCTTCCTTAAATAGACTTAGAGGAAGTCTCCAACGGCTAGTTGGATGAAAGAGGGTGTTGGGAACACTGTTCCAATGGATATAAAGGACAGTGTCCCAGCACTTCCAAACAGCAAGTAAAAAGAACTAAAGAAAGGCACTATTGAGCCCCTAATTAATCCTCAATTAAAATATGATTAAGGATTAATAAAAAGGTACAATAATATAAAGACTAGCTACAGTAACAAAGGGTAAAAAGGTCATTTTTTCCAACACTCCCCCTCAAGCTGGTGAATGTATATCAATCATTCCCAGCTTGCCAAGGAGATATTGTAGAGGCTTCTTTGGTAGTCCCTTTGTTAGTAGATTAGCAGTCTGTTCTTGGGAGTGAATAAACACTGTCTTGATCAGCACATTATCCAATTTTTCTTTAATGAAATGCCTGTCCACCTCCACATGTTTTGTCCTATCATGCTGCACATGATTGTGGGAGATGTCTATAGCAGATTGATTGTCACAGTATAAGATCATAGGTGAGATCCTTTGAACTTTAAGTTCATCCAGAATGATTTTGAGCCATAGCAATTCACAAACACCAATTGCAAGGGATCTGAACTCTGTTTCTGCACTAGACCTGGCCACAACTGGTTGTTTTTTACTCCTCCATGCTATAGGATTCCCAAATAAGAACACACAATGACCAGATGTAGATCTTCTATCATCTTGACACCCTGCATAATCTGAGTCTGTGTAGCCAGCCATAGTCTTCTGATTTCCCTTTTTAAACAGAATGACCTTGCCTGGACAACTCTTTATGTAATAAACAATCCTCTCACCAGCCTTCTGATGACATTTCTTGGGATTATGCATGTATCTAATGTCAGGTCTTGTGTGAGATAGATTAGTCTTCCCACTAGTCTTTGATAAGATTGCAGAAAAGAGCCTAAGGCTCTGATACCATGTAAGAAGAAAAGCAATGAGAGAAAGTATTCTTATATTATTAGAATAAAAGCTCATTAAATGATATTACAACTACTCCTTCCTTAAATAGACTTAGAGGAAGTCTCCAACAGCTTGTTGGATGAAACAGGGTGCTGGGAACACTGTTCCAACGGCTATAAGGACAGTGTCCCAGCACTTCCAAACAACAAGTAAAAAGCACTAAAAAAAGGCACTATTGAGCCCCTAATTAATCCTCAATTAAAATACGATTAAGGATTAATAAAAAGGAACAATAATATAAAGACTAGCTACAGTAACAAAGGGTAAAAAGGTCATTTTTTCCAACAAAAAGATATGGAGATATATGGTCTCCTTGTTTTATACCCCTAGATGATTGGAATAGACCTGCAGGTCTACCTTTGATTAGCAAGGAAAACCAGCTGCCTTTAAGATTGTTCATTATCAACTTGATAAAGAGAGGAGCCAATCCAAACTTTCCCAATAAAAGCTCCAAAAACAGCCAAGATACCCCGTCAAAGGCATTCATGACATCAAACTTATAAATAATGTTATGGCCTCTTGTTTTCTTGTGGAGAAATTTCACCATCTCCTGCACAAGAAGAACATTATCTGCAATGTCTTTCCCTCTAAGGAAAGCAGTTAGAAATCAACAGGGGAAGGATCATCTGCAGTCTAGAGCTTAGAATCTTGGTTAAGACCTTATTCAAAAAAGTACTCTGCGATACAGGTCTAAATTCAGAAAAGGACTAAGCCGCCTCAGTCTTTGGGATAAGGGTTACTAGTGTAGCACCAACTGCTCTGGGAAGACGATTGCCTGCCATAAACTCTTGAGCTGCATCCACCAAGTCTTCTCCCACTGTATCCCAACAAAACCTAAAAAATTCACCATTGTAGCCATCAATACCTGCAGCACTGGTAGGGTCAAGACTGAAAACGGCTTCATAAACCTCCTCTTTTGTGACTGGTTTGGTTAGCATCTGGTTTTGCTCAACAGTCACCAAACTGGGTATGAAATCCAAAAAAGTAGGTCATATGCTCTATTGATAGAGTGCCTTCCTCAGTTAAGAGATCTGAAAAGAAGTCAATTCCTGCTTTTTCAGTATCTGCTCTATCTGTACACCACTGTCCCTGCTTATTCTGAATTTTAGCAATACCAAGCTGTCTGTTTCTGTCCCTGACAGATGCATGAAAGAAAGTTGTATTTCTGTCGCCAGTTGAGAACCATTTAAACTGTGATTTTTGCTTCCAATAAATCTCTTCTTGGTCCAAATAATTTGAGTAAGCTGCACATGCCAGTCTACCTTATTGTCAGGGGAAGGGTCCCTATCATAGATCTCTTCTTTTTGCTGTACTAGTATCTCTTGGCTTATTAAGTTTTGATGAACATTGCCAAACACTTCTTTGTTCTAAGCCTTTATGACCAACTTCAGATTCCTCGACCTACTCATCACCCTAACCATCCCAGTTGGAGCATCAACCATCTTCCATGCAGAGTGGACCACTTGTTTAAATGAATCATGAGTTAGCCACATATTTTGAAAGCGGAAAAGAGAAGGCCCTTTTGGATGGGAAATGATTTTCTAGAACAAGAGGTTTATGGTCTGAACCTGTTCTACTTAGAGCCTGCACTTTACTATTCACCATGCCATCCAACAGATTATTATATAGGATCCTGTCAAGCTTGATTTGAACATATTGAGAGTTCCTCCATCCTACCCAAGTATAGGGCCCCCCAATCATGGGAGGCTGTGAGGTACCATTATAATCCCCTAAACCTCTGATCACATTAAAATCTCCCCCAATGATCCTTGGTAAGTTTAAGGTTGAGATTTCAATCAGGGAGTCCCACAATTGAACTCTAAGAAGGCTGTTACATTTTGCATACACACTGGAAATGATGAAAGGTGCTAGACCATGAACTTTTGCATGACTGGACTCATCCATTTTTATGATCTCAACAGTGCCTGAATAAGTCCAGAAAATCCAAAGTTTACTTCCAGGAGCAGAAGTAGCCTTATCAAACTGCAACTTCTTCCTAATATCCTTAATATTGTCCTCTTTGATCGTAGGTTCTGCAATTGCTAGAAATTGAATTTTGTGGAGTTTGATAAGCTTTTTGAGCCTTCTGAATGGGGTTTTACCTCTTATTCCCCTTATGTTCCAGAACATGCTATTTAACATTGGTTCCATATGTTTCAGATCTAGTCCTAAATGAAGGTTTTTTAACAGAATAATCCTTTTTTTGCTTTCTACTCAGCTCCAAACTAAAGGTTTCATCATTCTCTAGATCTACTGCCTGGTGTTCTTCAGGGGGTGGATCATCACTTTGCATACCTTCACCAACATCCAATTGAATGTTCTGCTGTTTACTTAGATTTGAAGGACTCCCTGTTGCTGAGTGATAACCTGCGTCTGTATAGTTTTCCACCTGCTGTAATATATCCAAACCAAAATCATCTGTAGGTAACTGATTTAAAGGGTTAATTTGAATACCTGATAGCTTCGGCAATTGCTTCAAAGGAGACTTCGTTTGCCTTTCCGTTATGGAAGAATTTTGCTGCTCATTTGTAGATGTTGAAGGGCCCAGATTTGAAGTGATACTCTGAATAAGTACTGGAGCAGCTAAGGGGATAAGACCTAGGTCTTGTGGAGTTTGTTGAATTGGTACTTCTTGCATGGGTTCTTTACCTGCCCTATGTTCTTGCTGATTGTCCTCATGTTCCTTCCCCATTTGTTGGGATTTTTCAGCTTGTGCAACTGGGATCCCATCAAAATTTGGTATTGAGGAATGGTTTGTGCAGTATCCCTTGAACGATTTCTATCCCTAAAAACTTTCATTTCTGGATGCTTTATCAGACAAAATTGTTCTTCATGCCCCACATGACTACAAATATGTGCAGTAATGAGGTAGTTCCTCTTCAAGATCTATGGTTTGCCAATAACCTGTTGCTTCGCCTTGTTGTATCCATATGTGTTGAGGAATCGGTTTCAGCAAGTCAATTTCCACCTGCACTTTAGCCATTGACGGTCTTCTAAAATCAAGCGTTGCTGCATCAACTTGCACTGGCCTACCAAAGCTTGAGACTAAATAAAAAAGGCTGTCAGAATTCATTAAATGTGCAGGCAATTGTGGAAAGGACAGCCAGAGCGGGACAATCGGTGATTCAACCCCTGCCCTAAAATCCGGGGTCCATTTCAGAATCCTCATTGGCTTATTGGTGACTTGCCATAATCCTTTCGAATACAACCGTATATAATCCCTTTCCCCGGAAAAATTAATCAGAACATGTTTCGAATCCAGCAAACCCATCGTAAATTCTCAGCAAATTCTGTACTGACATAAAACGTTTAATAGCATCCATGTTCGGTCGTCCTTGTGAAAATTTACCAACTGAGGCATACCTGAAAGGCTTAGCCAGATGATCAATCAGAGGTTGGGGAAATTTGATTGCCAATTCCCCTTTGTAAGTTGAGATTTCCGGCCGGGGGAGGTTCGCTTTTATGGGATCCCCATTTCTGACCACTGCCGCATAATTTGGAGGGGGCATTTGCCCAGCCTCCATGCTCACTCAGTGCGCCGATTCGAAAGAGATGATCCAAAAGCTAAAACTAGAAAGTAGAACTAAACTCTCCCTCAAGGCCTCCTTTAAGGAAGGCATTCTTAACATCATACTGATGTGAATTCCAATCCAAATTCACTGCTTGAAAGCAGAATTTATCAGTGTTCAACTTGGCAACATCAGCAATGGTCTCAAAGTAATCAACGCCATGGGTTTGAGTATACCTCTTAGCCACCAATATAGCCTTATACCTTTCCATAGTCCCATCAGATCTATATTTAATTGTAAACACCAATCTGCACCCTACAATTTTGGCTCCTTTAAGAAGAGTAGTGAGGGTTTCATGTCTTATTCTTTTCCAAGGCAAAAATCTCGTCATTCATAGCCTTGATCCATTTTTCATCAAATAATGTTTCATTCAGATTCCCTTGCACAGAATTATCCATAAAATTCCTTATGAATCTTTTGTGATTGTTTGAGATCTTATTGTAAGACAAGAAGCTTTTCATAGGGTAATGAAGAAGCTTTTCATAGGGTAATGAGTACATCCCTGGAACTTTCCTTGGGGTCCTCATCCCGTGGAGGAACAGATACAGGTTCCTCATCCTTTTGAAATTTGAAGGATAGGTTCAGGTTTCTTATCCTTATTAGGAATAGGTTCGGGCGTATCCTCGTTAAGAATTGGTTCTGGTTCATTGTTATTTTCAAGGGGAATAAATGATCCCTTCTTTCAGGTAGAGATAATAGGAGTTTTCTCCTTTCTATTATCCTCCATAGATGATTCGTTATTATTTTGTAGAGATGCTGTGATGCAGTGAGTCTACAAATTAAGGAAGAGAAAGCACAGAGCCAAGAACGGGCTGTTCAATTTCATTCACTCAAATGACATAATTACATAAGCTGTTTCCAAATGGCCTGGAAATGGGTTATATATACCCATGTTCTAAAGCAAAATAGCACACGATGATGATAACTTAGAAAAGACAAAAGACTACAAGGACCCTAGTCTCCTTATTTACAAACATAACAGACATAAATACCCTTCTTTGGTCTAGTTTACTAATTGTCCCTTCATCATCTCCAATTTCTTTTGAAAAAGCTCGTCCACGAGCGAAGCCGTAACGATAGATTCAGCAGGAATATCGTCATGTCAAACATGTAGACTACCCCACGGGATTTAAAACCGGTGTTGACATGCATCTGGGGTGCACATGAGTATGAGATTTGATCTGATGAACTGAAATCAAGCCACAAGGAAGCCATTAGTTGTTTATACTTGTCCAAAATCCAATGGGCTAGCTGTTGTTTCAGTATATAAACAATAAATATTATTTGTTGGAACCAAGAAAGATACTGTATATATTACCATTTGCCAACCTTTCCATTGACCGCTAATTCCCAAAAGAAAAACTTATTCAGTAGTACTACTACCCTATTAATTCTCTTGTTCTAAGAATTTTTCTCCCTATAAAAGAGATTCTGCCTTTGATTTCTTATCCATGTCAACCGACCATTTACATTGACTACCTCGATATGTATTATTGGTTTATACGTATTTAATCCAACTTAATGAAAAAGTTTTGGCAACCGCTTAATATGTGTGATTTTGGTAACCGCTTTAGGCAAATCGGAGGAACAAAACTATTTCTTTGCAAGTTTTGTTGAATATATATTAGTACGAGGAAAGCTTGTGTCAGCATTTGCTTCAGGTAGGTTGTGTAGAGTTGTTAGTTGAGGATTGCATGTATGGAATTGTTTGTTTGTTGTCATGCATGTTGGTTGGCGGCAGTGCTTTAGTTTTTTGTGGGCTTTATGAATAATATTAAATATGGATCAAAAGATTGCTTTCTTTTTATGCCTTTTGGTATATCAATATTGAAGAAGGGTAATAGGGTATATATCTGATAAGAAGATCATAGTATGTCTCTCTCATTGGTCGATTTGAAATCCAATGACTTGAGGTGTGACACAGACACAAATGGTGTGTGTGTGTGTGTGTGGCACTTTTTTGTATCATTAGTTTGACATTCCATTCATCCATCCATCGCAGGGTCCCCAAGAATGAACCTACCAAGAATGAACCTACCACAGGCTGGTTAGCATTCAGATTCTGGTGAATGAGGATGATGTTTTTGTGAAAACACACTTTGCAACCTCTGTCTGTTGTCATCAAGTTTCGTATTAGCCCTTTATTTATGTGTGGTTTGTTCAGGCTTTTACCTTGATTATTAGCGCCCTTTATTTATGTGTGGGTTGTCCAGGCTTTTACCTGTGTGTTCTTACCAGCAAAAGCGGTGTACGCTCTTTCTTTCTCTCCAAGATAATAATGGCTAGCACTAATTTTCTAACACCTGTTTGGTATACTTCTTCTGTGTGCTTATAATTATTATAAAGATTCAATTTATTAAAAAAGGAGAAGAGAGAGTTTAAAAAGAATATATAAAAAGGACGGCAAAAATTTGGTCGTCAAAGACTCGGACAAATAATAGTTACTAGCCAGGCGTACCGTGCGATGCATGGTGGGCCCTGTATTTTCCAAATTTTACGAGTCTGTAATATATGCCGGTTTATTTGTGATGTGATGTATGTTACGCATGCATTTTAATTATGCTACGTAGGTGACAGAAGCAATTATAAGTTAGTTGGTAAGCTGACTGCCTTAGCTATAATATAAATTCCAAAAGTTTTATTTATCGTTTATTACATGCTTATGTAGTCTTTCTTCAGCCTTGCTTGAGTTGTTTTAGACCCAAGAACCATATTCACCCGGACGTTCATCAATCAACATTAGGCTTCAATACATAGTATTGCAGTGATTGCATCCAAACATGTTACCTACTTCTTGAACATCAGCCTTGCATGAGCTGCATTCATGCATCATCATCATCACCAAGTGTAATTAGCAAATCATCACCAAGTGTAATTAACAAATCATAATGTTGAATTCTTGTACCTTTGATCTAAGGTAATTGATAACACCTTGAGCAAGTCGTATCAGAGTCTCTAGCAGTCCGTACAGATGATCAGTATCTCATCCTTTTCCTTCTCTGCCTGTTGGTTAACAGGAAAAGCAATTAAATTAACTCGGCTTTATGCACCAATTGTCATCTCAGACAACAGTACAAAGGTAAATTTGTTCGTTAAAAAGCAACATGGAACAACCCCAAAGAAGTTTCACAAAAACACACAACGGTCATATGAATCTAAGAATCTAAATTTGAGTAACGGTGTATAGGAAAAAGAATTGTGAGGAACTCATAAATAAGGAAGGGAACTTAACAAATAAACACTGAAGCAACCACCTTTAAATGGTGTAACCTCAATAGAGAACAAAAATTAAATCGATCCGAGCAACAATAAAGAAGAAGAAAACAAAACCTAAAGGAACATTGCAGACCAACCAAAATCACAGAGCCACAACACAACCTCAAGGAGTGAAATGCAATTTAAGACTTCTTCCATGGCTTCCTCCTTATATAAGAACCCAGAATAAGTAGGAATGAATAGGTTCCAACCGCCATCTCCCGAAATGAAAAGCGGCATTGAATGCACCTGTATCTATACCGCTCCATCATCTTTCGCTTGGTCCCAGTTTCTTATGTTGTTTGAATGGGATCCGGTAGCGGGAAAGACCATCTCTACTACTGAATGCAGGGTTAAAACTTGCTTATAATTTAATAGGAAAGATGTCACTAAAGCAAATACAGAAGAAAACCCGACTGACCAAAAAGGAGGCTCAACAACCTAAATGAAGCCGATTCTCGAAACCTGAATGTGTGTCTAAAAGGATCTAACCATATAATCAAGAGTCAAAGGATTTACAGTGCTCAATGCAGTCATTCTTTCATGCTGTTTTTACCTTGACTATCTCCATGAGAGATGATCTTTGGAAGGTCGATAACGGCTTTGTATAGCTTTGGAAAGACAACAAACAACATTGTTATGTGTAACATCCCAACAATTACACCAATGCCATATGAAATGCAGAAGAATAGTAACAGTGAATAGGTATTTTACCTCAAGAGGAATGTAAGTAGGGCTTTTTGGCCTTCGAACCTTAATACAAGGCAAATCACCAGAATTGCGCATTTCAATGTTACGATGGTTAACAAAGTAGCGATAAACTATCACTTTTGTGGGTTCAGCGTCATTATCCTGGCCTCTTTGCTTCAGCGTGAATCTATAAAGGATAGAGCATAACAACAATCATCTAATGTTTTGTTTAACATCAACTATCAAAAAGAGGAAAATGACACAAAAAACCTCCCAAAGAAATGATGATAAAAACAAGAAATCGCTGACAACAAATGATCAGGATTGATCCTTGCACGGTGCTTCACTCAAACCAGTGCTTTTGTACTCTTCATTGGTTGGTCTAGTCTTTATTCTCAAGTTTTTCTCAGTACGATTCATATGTTCAAACCTTACTGTGGAAGTTGCAGCTTCATTTCTCACATCATTAGGATTACATGATATTAGCAATGGTGCTGCAGGCTTCTTGTTGCTGAATTCTTCCATGCCTTGAATGAAGCGTTCTGCTATTTGGAAATGAAAACCACTACTTTCCGGTAAACATTAAAACACAGGGACATATATGCGGTGAAAACGAGCTTACTATAAACGGGGTGGTAAGCTTAGATCTATATGCATATGCATAATCACGAATCTTTCAATAACATAAAGGTGCATGAGAACCAGCAGTACAAGAGAGGGTAGGATCGTAATCCGGAAGAGAGTCGAATGCTATTTGGACTCGTTCTGCTCGTTTTCCATCTTCAACAAACATGACACCTGAATCTGTTTCACAATTCAGTCGTTACGAGGAGTACCATGAACCAAAATATCAATAAATCACAAGTACTGCTATACAAATAACAATGACCATTTGGAATTTTAATGGCAGAGGAATAACCTTGAGGATGGAATTCAGGTTTGAACATGAGAGCCTCGGGTATCACTATATTTCAAAGCATCTGTGAACTGAAAAACAAACATTTAAACAGAGACAATTTAAATGCTCATTGCTTCCGAATAAGCGCATAACATATACTAAAGATACATACCTCAACCATTCTGTTGTCTTTTTTAATTTCCTTTGGCAGGTTTAAAAGGAAAGAACACATCAAACGGAATAACGGAATTGCAAATTCAGAACAACTATGGAATCCCAAGAAACAAATTTGAGAAATGTTGAATAATATCCCAACTGAAGAACATTTAGGACAAAAGAAATACCACATTCCATACGTAAGGCCTCCATTCCAAACATTTGAAGTAGATGGAATCCCAAGAAACAATAAAATGTGAAAGGAAAGTACGAATAATCCAACAATGTTCCCATTTAGCTCTAAATTTCAAAGATGTCAATGACAGAGTGACACTTACCCGGTATGATCCGTGTCGAAATGCGAGAAAGCTTTATAAAGATGCTCGTCTCTTTCGAGTCGGTGCCTATGCATCGTAGCAGTGATGAAATCAATGAAATCAATATAATCTATCGAACTGTTTCCATCTACATCAGCCTGAAATATTATCAAATGACACTTTATTAATCATTCCCAATTAATTTAAAGAACAAACAAGCTCAAAAAGAAATTGTACTAACAGCTTCCATCAAACGCTTGACTTCGATTTCTGACAATTTCGAACTGAGCCATGTTAATCTGGATTTCAGCTCTTCATAGGTAATTGTACCGCTGTTATCGGTGTCCATGTTCGTGAACATGGCTTTTAAACCTTTGATATCTTCATCAGACATGTTTTCCGCAATCACCTGCAATCGTTTTTACACGCAAAGAAGTTAACACGACTTAGTACTGCAGATATCCGAGTCATCCAATCCATTGAAAACCACGCGAGAAGCACAAAATTATAAACACCAATTACCTAAACATTTACAATGAGATCAAACTGTATCATCAAATATATGATTATAAAGGTATATTTATATAACAACTGGAAAACCGACATTGTACGTTACCTTCAAAGCGAGTTGTTTGAGCTTGTTCATGGCTCTAAACTGCTTTATTCTTGACAGCACAACACCGCCTATCGGTCTATCCGATGCTTCTCCTCCACGAATCCATGGGTGTTCTTTAAATTCAAGATCCCGTTAGAAGGGAACTATACCCCTTTGCTGGATAGCAGAGGGATTCTCAAAACCTACAGAATGAACAAATATCAGATTCCAGAAATTATTAACATCCTAAATACAACACTCGTAATGGCACGGGCAGTTCTTTTCATCCACAGTGCAGAAAAAGCATTTGTAAACACTAAACAGCATAAGAAATATACATTTTAGATTGCTAATGAGCTGCAGTCATTTTTTAGTCAAAGGAGCAGACTACAAGCGAAAGACAAAATCAGAAAAAGAAAGCAAGAAGTTCATTGTTGCATCTTACCATAAGCATAAATACCACGAAGAAGGTTTTCTTGCAATCCCATGGAATCAAAACTGTCATAAACCTCATCAAATGGTGTGAAGAATTCTTGATCACCAAGCCTGTCCAGAAATGAGAATCAAGAATGAGGTTAACCATAAATCAGTGGAAATCTATATATCGAGTAATTTGTCGACTATAAACATAATTCATAAAGCATAAGAATTTGGAACAATCAAACTTTTAGTGATAGTCATATTAAGGCATATTTTTGGTTTGTTTTACACAATGAAGTACAAGGAAATGCAGGAGGGAGCTTACATGTTACCCATCCTGGCATCTTGTTGATGAGTATCAAATGGATTAACTTCAGGTGCCGGGCCAGCCATGACTGCAGAAAGCAACAACGCAATAGGATTACAACAGGACTCACACAACCATCACTTTTCCAATACTTATTCATTCTAACATATGATCCAAATACTAATTCAGCCCTCCATAAACACAAAAAGGCACAAAATCAAAGCAGATTCGAATTGAAGGCAGAGTAATAATTGATACGAAGTTAACAAAAAAATAGGAAAAAGACTTCCCTGAAATAACCACCAACTGGAAGGTCAACCCTTGATTTTTAATATGTCCAAAGATAAACAAAACGCCATGCCATCAGAGAATAAGGGTTGCGAATCTTGTGAATTGAAGGCTCGAATCAACATCGGATATTTCATCAAGACAGCACATTTGCATACTCTACCTCAACAGAGGCAGTAAACACAAAATCAAGGCATATTCCATAACATATAAGGTAATACAAGATAGAAAATACGCGATTAAAAGGAAACGAGTGCACCTTTATTGCGAATCAACTGAATCAAGCCCTCGTAAGAGGCTACGTTGCTTGAAATCGTATCTGCAGTGAAACAAGATCGAAATGAAACATAATCAGCACTTAAGATGACAGCTTTACCTCCTTCGAACCTTCCATAAACGTTTTGATGAACGTGGTGGCTCAAATCGGATATACCGCAGTAACTTTTCTTTCCATATCAGGATTTAGACACGAGGTGGAAGGGAGAAAAAATAAACCAGAAAAGAAACATCAAACACAGCAGGAGAATAAGAAACCACAAGAGCAAGGAATTTAATCTAATAATTCACACGAATTAGGAATTATGCAGAAATTATTACAACAGCACATAGACAAACCTGAAACTCGGATGGATGCATCAGAATAAATTCCTGAATTCCGGGTGAATGGATTGAGCTTTAGTTACCAAATCTAGCCCCTTCTTCTCTTTCTCAGCCCACAAACACAGCAGATGCAAGCACAAATTATTATACACGCAGGGATAACAGATAATGGATCATCCAAAACCACAGAGTAGAAGAAGAAAAATCACAAGAAAATAGATTTGGTAAAGTTCTGCCAAGCGAGGAACACCTGCTTCTTGTTTTCTCAGATAAACTTACAATGGGGTTTCCAAAAGCAATTGAAGTATGTGAAGACGGAGACACCACAAGCCAGCACGTATTCAAAGACATGGCACCGGAGGCCACGTATCTATTGGCATACGATGTCGTTTTTTTTTTCCAGAACCCAAAAAAAAAAAAAAAAAAAAAAAAAAGGTTGCTAGAAAACGACAAAATTGTCGTACCAGAGATTAGCATTTAAATAGTACTCCAATTCACACGAATTAGGAATTATGCAGAAATTATTACAACAGCACATAGACAAACCTGAAACTCGGATGGATGCATCAGAATAAATTCCTGAATTCCGGGTGAATGGATTGAGCTTTAGTTACCAAATCTAGCCCCTTCTTCTCTTTCTCAGCCCACAAACACAGCAGATGCAAGCACAAATTATTATACACGCAGGGATAACAGATAATGGATCATCCAAAACCACAGAGTAGAAGAAGAAAAATCACAAGAAAATAGATTTGGTAAAGTTCTGCCAAGCGAGGAACACCTGCTTCTTGTTTTCTCAAATAAACTTACAATGGGGTTCCAAAAAGCAATTGAAGTATGTGAAGACGGAGACCACATGCTCCAAAGACGTATTCAAAGACATGGCAAGCCGGGCCACGTATCTATTGGCATACGATGTCGATTTTTTTTTTTTCCAGGGCCAAAAAAAAAAAAAAAAAAAAAAAAAAAGGTTGCTAGAAAACGACAAAATTGTCGTACCAGAGATTAGCATTTAAATAGTACTCCATTTTACGATTAACCTCTACTATATGATATATATCACAACTCCTCATGATCCTTTTAGCATGCCTATTGCAAGTGAATGTTTTTTAACAGAGAGTAGAAAGTCAACTTATTTGACAAAGAATGCACATATTACTGTTAATAGATTCTGAGCTGAATGCCCATATTACCTACTATCATCGAAGTCTGTTGTATATTTTTTTTGATAATGTTTAAAACAATGGTAGATTCTTTATAATGGGTATTGCCTGTGTCCCGCACACTCCGGTTTCATTTGAGTATTTTCTTCCATACTTAATTAAAGTCACGGCATATAAAATTATTATTTTATGCTTATGGTCTCTGATTTCATTTGAGTATATACTTCCATACTTGATCCTCATAAATTGTATCGGATATGCCTTGCCTTGCACGTCATATTTATAGCTATTGGAATTTTCTGCGTCGTAAGCCATCTTGGGCCTGTGTTCAGATACGGCCCCGTAGCTTTTTAGATTTTGTTTTAAAATTTTGATTGAAGCTACCACGGATGTTCACTTGATTTAAGTTACTATTCATATCTATTCGGTGATTTCCAAAGGCCAACTACAATTTCTCCCACGTTACTTTGGTAGTTCCCACGTTACTTTCGATTTCAATTTATGTCTACAACCGAAGAATTGGCATGGTAATTGAATCGAAGGAATTATAGCTACTTACCCAATTTTAGTATCTGATTTTGGTTATATAAGCCAATTTGTAATAAACGGTTGCATGAGAATACTTATTTATGCCCTTACGAAAATTTTATTCTGGTCCACGTATAAATATGTTATGGCGAACCTTTTAAAATTTAGAAATGCTTAAATGAACCCCATATTCGCGTGAGAGATTTATGGTGCAACAGTTGTAGGAAACTTGTACCAAGTGAAATATATTAGAGTATTTCATTCTTACTCTCTTTCACATGATACACTTTTATCGTGTGTGAGAGGTTAGAAATAAAAAGGTTGTAATATATGTCACTTGGTACAACCTTCATACAACGATTGTATTATAAAATTTCATGTTTGTGGAGAAAGCTATCACAATTTTACAATGTTGCCCTCATTATTAATCAATTGACCGAGTATAACGTGATGCGATTGAATCACAATAAAACTACCCCTTTTTATTTTTCCTAACAAGAACCCAGAAATTGCAATTTTCGTCTCCAAATAGGCATTTTCACGTCTAATCGGCGAAATAAAGCCAAATTTCTAGCCATCACTACAATATATAAACCACCCCTACATCTATGATTTTTAAGAAAATTATCAAAAAGAACCAAATTCAAGTATTAATTGACATTTTAATCCGGTGAATTGAATATAACGACAAAAATGATAAATTTCCATTCTACTGGACGATTTTGTCATTTTTTCCTTTTTCTTGTTTTTGTTTTAGTAGATTTTTTTGCCAGTGAATTTATTTGATATTAAAAAGTTTTAGTGGATTTGAGGTCGTTAATGTGGCAGAGGTAATTTCATCTTTTTCAGATGTCTTTTGTCTTTTTTCACCATTTTTCATTACCTTGGCCCTTTTTGACCATTTCTCCTCTGCTATTGTCATTGATTAAGCCGTTAGAAGTTTGGGTGTTGGAAGGATGGACTCCACTATAAAACTTGTTGTGTATAAATAGGAGTGTCATAAGGAAGAGACTATCAAATCAGTTGTATTGATGTGTAGTTAATGAAACTTGATGAATTGATGGATATGCATGAACATGTTTGACTGCTAAATTGTGCACAGTTTTAAATAAGAATTATTCTTGCTTAAAACGATTGCATTGTTCTCACAATTTTTTTAAAAATTAATTTATTCTTGATTTAGAAACTATCTTGTTTCAAACCCTATATAGTATAAAACTATTTTAAAAGTCACACCCTCACACGCGTCTCATACCAACGTTTTTGTGATGACTTTTTTCTTTTGTCTCGTTTTCTTTTTCTTTATATACAAATATAGGTGGTTGACCGAAAAAAAGAAGGAAAACACGAGCAATGATATTGATCGAGACTGGATAGTCCAAATTGAAGTTGATGACATGGTTTGTGTTTGTGTTGTGAATTTTAGTTATTGCACCGTAAAATCTCTCGTTGGTGGCTCTTTCAATTCTTGAAGGTGCAGGGTTCGACTCCTATATGTTATTTTAATTTATTTATTGCATATTTTTACCATTGCATCTTTAATTATAATTTTCTACCACTAGATAATGTGTATTTCATCATTGATAATTTCATCAAAGGGGATACGACGGTTATATCTTAGAAGATGATTGCGAAAACCGTTGATATATAACTAGCACAAAGCGTTTTAAGGACATAATGTTGCACTGCCTCAGTTTATAACTTTTCTTATCCCATGTTGTTATTTGGTTCATGTGACTAAAAGTAAGTCTATTAGCAACAATTTTTTTCATTGTGATAAAAACAACCGTGCTTTTTTTCTGGTTGTAGTGCACAACAGCACAAGACACCATTTTCCTTTCTTCAGAGGTGGTGTAAATTGAAAGCTGCAATTAATCACTTTGGATAGGCAACAAAAAGTAACAGACATTGTAGTTTTCAGTTACCAAAACGGATAAAAAAAATGAGTTAGAATTAAACAATCAAATGGTGGTTGTGAAATGTAGATACTAGAACAAAGACAAGAGTAGAGACTACTATTTTTGCTTAAAGCCCCTGATATCCGGAGAACTCTGGCCTGACTACTATTGTTTGAAGAGAGTTTACATATCATGCCTCTGTTGGGCTTCTTGCTAGACGTTGACTTTCAATTTCAGCCTTTAACCACAATGAGTTTTGATTGAGTTCGATCCACATGTACCTCCACATTGTTCTTTGGTCTTCTGCTAGTAGCTATTGAAAGCGTAAGAAGCATGAGTGACCACAGTCTTGGGCTAATGGCAACTCCTTGAGGCGTATTAATGGCTTCACAATCAGCTCCGCCATCTCCATAGGCATAATCTAGGGCCTCTTGCAAAGCTTCTTGGTGCAGTACACATGATGTAGGAGGGTCAAGACAGATTGCATAACCGGTTCTGCACAAGTTCAGCTCTCACTGGCATTACGTTGAACACCATAGAACAAAGGAAACGGTTATTGACTGTTGTAATTAGTTTAGGCAGTTGTAACTGCTTTTGTAGCTGATTAACTGATCCGATGAGTATCATATAAGCTCAATTGGTCGGTAGGATAGTTTAGTAAGTAAGTTTTACATTCAATGAAAGCAATTCTAATTTTCCGAGTTTTCCCGCCTGTTCTTCATTTTAAATTTCGATCATCTTCTTCATGTCAACTTTAATGAACACAGTTCAATTTCTTTAGTTTTCATCATGGTATCAGAGCATGCATCATCTGCTGCTGATTTACGAGTCTGATTACTCGTCTTGCCCTTTGAATTGTAGTGTGGAACTGCAAAATAGTTATGATAGAGTAGTGATTTTAGAGGTATACCAAGTGAATGGGTGTGATTAATCCATATCACACCTACACGTATCTACTATGTGTGTGCGAATCAATCACACCCCTCCACTTGGTATACCTCTAAAATCACCCCCCACCATAACTTTTTCACAGTATCCTTCCAATACTACTGGATATCTTGTATACTGTATTCCAAGGTTCATTGTAAATTTCAAATACCTTAACATTCTGTCATGGGCTATCCAATGATCCTCACTTGGATTACTAGTGAACCTTCTTAATTTGTTCACCGCACAAGCCAAGGCTGGTCTTGTACAATTAGTGATGTACATCAGACTTTCAATCACTTGTGAGTATTCCAATTGTCTCACAGGTTCACCTCCATTCT